>JAJJMC010020031.1:12774037-12785424 GCA_023531435.1 Papaver californicum
GAAGATAGCATTAAATATCATTTAATATGTCCATGCATCTATGGCTGTATTCTTGACCACTCGACCTGGTCGAAGAGATGTTTTACGGCTAGGAGTTCATGATATTTCATTCATAGATCTTTTTTTACGGATAGGAATCCATGATTTTCCATACGTAAATAACTTATGGCTAGACTTTGGGGGAATGCAAAAAATCAAACTTTTTACTACTTTAAGCAATTACAAGCAACACAATTGAAATTGGAATTAAGTTAGAGGTATACCTGACTATTTTGAGCATTTGTTTCTTTATATTCTTGGCTTGGTCCTTCAAAATCATAATAAGGTTCATATTCTTGAGTTTGGGTAAAAAATTCTTGAGTATCTAAAAAATCATCCATAGTGAGATCATTGTTTTGGGGTATGAATATCTTGTGTGATTTGAAAGAAGAGGATTGACCTACCTCACAACTCTTGTTAGAATCACTCATTTTGATTAAGAAAATCAAAATTTCTAGGTTTCAAAAAAAAACATATTTTTTGTCTTCTTCTTCTCCTTCTAAAAACAAAAACAATTTTTTTTATATTTTGATTTTTAAAATACTAAGTATAAACCAAATTCGTTAATCTAATCAAATAACTAATTCTTAATTAGTTTAGCTAATTAAGTTAACAGAGAGCACTTTGGTCATTATCAAAATTACTAGGAAAATAGGTTATTGAGTTTACTACTTGACGATTCTATTTTATCATCTTGTTAGCCCTCAAAACTCAAGTGATGCAGCCCCAATAGTAGGTTTCCTTCATGGTGATAGACCCGGTCTAAGAACCCAAATATTACCCGGGCACTTACTTTTTTCTGAGGAAGATGCTTAGATGCAAGATGAGATTATTAGATCAAATCATGAAGTAATAGAAGAAGAAGAAGAAACTCATCTCTTAGGGTCGCGGAGAGATGCCGACGCAAGTAAGTTACTGCATGGGTGCGTTCGTTTGACGCACTATCGCTGTCATTGATCGTATGACAAATATTTTTAGCTTACAGATGTAGATTTGTATCGAGCGCCCATTAAAGATAGTTTTCACTAGTAGTTTCAAGTGCTATAAAATCAAGACTTATTAAAATTTGATGATATTTTAAAGAAATATAATAGGTAATATCAAACTTTTCCCTTAAATGTCGAAACGAAATTTGAAACGATCAAAATAGACCACCTATTTCTTTAGCTTGATTAAACCTTAAACACCATGTTGAGCCGTTTTGTGCTGATAACGTTTTACAAAATTAGTAGTTGTACGTATTAGCTTTAGTATAATTCCACTATAACACTAATAACACTAAGACATATTATGTTGTCTGATGTATATATAAAGTATATTTATATTTTTTGGTAGAAAATATAGAGAAAGAGTATGTTTTATTACTATATATATTGGTATAGAAGATATCACAATCGAATATAACTATAGTCTATTTATAGACTTGATTGCATGACTAGCTAAAACAAATTTATGACACCTAATGGAAAGGTGTCACTAATAATAAACCTTAGACTCAATTACTTGTCGACAAAGAACAGAAAGCTAATCCTAAATAATGACTCAACCAAGGAGTAAAGAGTTTATATCTTCTCATGGTGGGTCATCCATCAATGTTTGTATCGGTATAACATATTTCATGATTATTAATAAATCAAGTCCATGTTTAAATTAGTTTAGCCAAATTATGGGTTATTCATGAGGTCAACCTTATCTATTGACCATAGTTAAACTGTGCTTATTAATTTTCAAGTATCATATCTTCTTAGTTCGATGTCCGAATGATGCATTATTGTAGTCCATTTCGCATAACATTTTGAGATACAAATAATAATACTATTGGTTTATCCAAATTAGTTTCTTATTAATTATTACATTTGATATTCAATTTTATATTATTTTGTCATATGCGAAGTAATTTTCATTTAAAAGCACAATTAGGATTCACTAGATTGTGGGTTTTTACAGCTAATAACCGTAATGTAGCTCATTTGGTTTGTCGATTTGGATAAATACGCAGAGAAGTTAAAGATTATATGGTTTTAATTCGTATTTGTAATCAACTTCAACTTCGAGGTGAAACTGATGATGAAGTCGTAGCTCAATCTAGAAAGGAACGAAGAACATGGAAAGGTTCAAATTTCAAATATGAAGCTCATTTCGCTATCCTTAAGAACTTCTTCATAACTCATAGGGGATATTAGAATTTTAATGGATGTAATGCGGGTTTATTATGTAATGGGCTTTGATAGGGTTTAATGAATGGAAAAATATTTACAATTCAAGTTAAAATCTATTTGAAAACTCTAAAATTTCAAAAATCAGACGAACTTACGGCTGAGAATATGTCATTTGAACACTATATACCTAACCGTAAAACTGTGAAATTTCAATTTAAATAAGGTGTTCATATCTAAGGCTAGTTCAAAACTTTAAAAATCCATTCATAAACCTTACATCTATAAATAACACAGTTCTATGACTATACTATTCATGATCAACATAGCCGTAAAATTGTCATCTACAAGAAAACCAGTTTTTACGGCTAGGAATAGGGTGACATGTTTTCAATTTCAAGTGATATTTAATACTTACGGTTAGGTCGACACTTGATATAATCTATCCGTAAGTCACATTGAATTTCCAAATATCACTACTTTTCTTTGAAAAATTGAGGAAACAAAATTACAATTGACCAAAATATATTTGCATTCATAATGAGTGATTCAGAATACATATCTTTCTATATAATCACCATCATTCATCACATCTAGTCAACTTCACATGGTTCGAATCGTTTTGACATGCCCATCGCCTTCTAAAGTTCCATTTGGTGCTCGTACTTATGTCACCAACCCTCGCAGATTTTGATGTTGTATTGGGGCCTTAACGGAAGCAATGGGCTTTCTTCTTTTAATTGGAGATCGATATAATGACATCTTTGTACGTGCTCAATCATAACTCTTCCATGAGAAAATTGTTCGACATAAGTTGTTTGTGTTGGTGCGAATATACACATGATTGTAGTGAGAAATGATGCACGACGCAAGAGAATGCTTCAGCAAGTAAGCGCCCAAAAATAGGCATGCTCATTCAATAATCACTTGTTAAGTTAATGTTGCCATTTAAACGTCGTTTAAATGCAACGAACCTTTCATCTACCTCTGTCTCTTATTCTCCAATTTCTCCCATTCTAATTATTGCCTTGTAGAAATCACGTTGTTTGTGTAGTTCATACATCATTTTTTTTTCCTTATATAGGTGCGTTCATCCAAATAATAAGTTTCAGACCCTCTATAAATTATAAGTTGTTCCACGGCGATATGGAAACCACAATTCCCATCACCATCAACATCGTAGGTGGCTTTAATGTAATCACAAATGATATCAGGAAGATACTCCAAGCAATCTTTATAAATGATGTACGTAGGTCAGTAAGTTTTACCTTCCTAATCTTTAGGGGGATTCCTTCAATCCTTTTGCAATACGAATCCTCTTTTTTACACCATTTTATGGACTCATGTACGAATTTTGCTTCTTGAGTTTGGTCGGGAGGGAACTTTGATTATTGATGTTGAAATTTCTTGGGAGGGAAGCTCGGGACCTTTTTCTCTTACACTTCTACGGCTTGGTCAGCTTTCTTCCATTTTACTTTGAGTACTTTTGTTTGTAGTTGTACCTTTTTATTTAACATCCTCCTCTTCATACAAGGTTTGCAAATGATCAAAACCCGAAGGATCTCTTTGCTTTGAAACAAACAATTTTGAAGCCTCTTAGATAACTTTCTTTGCTTCATTTCTTCCTTTTTTCCTTATTGTTTTAGTACTAGGCCTACATGTCCCCTTTCTCTTTGTTGGTTCAAAAATATCATCTCTGGTGAAGAAACGGTTCAATTTTCTCACTCGTACAACTAAATTTATTATTGCGATGGAATCAATGAAGCGTACTTCTTAAATAGTTTTTGTGTATCTCGGTTTCACAAAACACTTCACTTAGAACTTCATTTGTTATTGGATCGTCGAATGAAAGTTGCTTCCAAAAAGGATATATATCTTCGATTGGGATCACATTTTCTTCATACCTAGCTATCACATGCCGACATGGGAGTCACATAGCCGGCATGTTGGGAAAAATACACTCTTCACCCGGAATGGGTGTCTTAACCGACTCCACTTCGAGCATAATCTTCTCAATTGACCAATGAAAGACATAGTATGTTATTCCTTGTATCCAAGGATTATCCAAATAAATGACGTGCTTTCTAGATCGTCTAACTCAAAGTTCCATTTGATTCTTTCGAAATCACGCTTGAAGTAGTCTTCCATAGGATCAAACACCACAACAAATCCACCTTCGCACTCATTTAGCTTCCTATTGAATCGATTGTGAGATGACTCCACCGTGCTAGTCGCTTGGTTTTTATAGTGTTTATATTTGTTTACCCATGCACTAACGAACTTTTCTTTGTGGGGACCCAACAAAATTTTCTTCAAATACTCTAAAACTTCCGGATAGCTATCCCAATGCACCAATAATATATGATTATTTTCTTCATAAGTTTCTTCAGTGATCGACCATGTTAAAGCATCCCACTTTAAGCTAAATCTAGCCCATTTTTCCTTGGTAATTTGCCATTTTCCTCAAATTTATCTATCTCTTCTTGTTGTTACTCTACCATTAGTTTTTTAATCCTTTTTATCTCGTTTTTCTTTGGTGGTTGAATTTTGATCTTGCAAATAGTTTGAACATTATTCCATTTATGCAACGTGCACAGAAGATGATGTGCGTCGGGAAAAACATGCTTTATCGCATTTATCAATGCTTGCTCCTTATCCGTAAGCATCAACTTAGGAGTATAACCTTCTTGGTAGAATAACTTTACCTTTTGTAAGCCCACATATAAATTTCCTTTGTCTCATCTTGTAAGAAACAAAACCCAACACTAAATAGCAATTCGTAGATGTTTGCCTGACAAAGTTCAATATCGACATCCTACACTTGTTCTTTTTTTATGTGAAATCCATAAAAAAAAATTGATGGAAGCATCTTTCCAACGTTACAAACTCCGGATGAGCCATCGAAATACATATCACTTCCTCATTCTCATCTTTCTTATATACTACCGTGTAGTTTTCCTTTTCCCCCAAATACAATAATTGTAAGTTTTCTATATTGCCACTGCTCACTTCTCAATTTTTTCTTGCATTATAGATGGTAGCTAAGGAAGATGAGTTTTTTCTAATGTCTTTACCCTACTAAGGATATCAATAGGTTTTTTACGTTTTTAACTCGACACATCTACTATCTCCACTTCTTTAGGGGTGAACTTTGCCGCATAAGGATGGTTGATCAAACTCTCTGGAATATGGTGGTTATGATAACCTGAGACAACTTCACTCATAACCAAACTTTCTTGACCTTGTTGAATTTAAATTGAAGTTTAAAAGGGTAACCGCTCATCTTTGTATGATGAACTCCCTTCTTCTTCGTGGTCTTTGGTTTATACTCAAAACCCTTTCTTTGATGACTCTTGTTCTCCCCACTCTAATTGCAAACCATTTCAAATGAGGTATATCTTACTTGATTATTTTGGACTACAATACACATCTTTTTTAACCTTTGTTCTCGGGCCCACTTATTTGTTTCTTCTTTATATTCCCATCACAGTTGTTGGTATAGTGATCACTTGTATCCTCACTAAAAAACGCTAACATTTGTGTAGGTTGATTTTCCATTGGTTCAGGAATAAGCTTGATCTAAGAAAAAAAATATTAAAAGAGAAAAAATTATCTCAAAAACTTACCTACGGCTGGGTCGAGTACTAACAACCCAACCGTAAGTGAGCCTGAATTCCTATTACGGTTAGGTTACCTAGTATAACCTAACCATATAACGTGAAAAACGTCCACTACGTTTATGTCTATAACTCCAGAACCTAGTAGTAAGCTGATCTGAAATTAGATTACGGCCAACTAATCCAGCCGCAAAGCAAAACAAACTAGCTAAGACCAACTAATCCAGCCATAGAAGATAGCATTAAATATCATTTAATATGTCCATGCATCTATGGCTGGATTCTTGACCACTCGACCTGGTCGAAGAGATGTTTTACGGCTAGGAGTTCATGATATTTCATTCGTAGATCTTTTTTTACGAATAGGAATCCATGATTTTCCATACGTAAATAGCTTATGGCTGGATTTTGGGGGAATGCACAAAATCAAAATTTTTACGTACTTTAAGCAATTACAAGCAAGAAAACTGAAATTGGAGTTAAGTTAGAGGTATACCTGACTATTTTGAGCATTTGTTTCTTCATATTCTTGGTTTGGTCCTTCAAAATCATAATAAAGTTCATATTCTTGAGTTTGGGTTAAAAATTCTTGAGTATCTAAAAAATCATCCATAGTGGGATCATTGTTTTGGGGTATGAATATCTTGTGTGATTTGGAAGAAGAGGATTCACCTACCTCACAACTCTTGTTAGAATCACTCATTTTGATTAAGAAAATCAAAATTTCTAGGTTTTCAAAAAACAAAAATCTTTTCTGTCTATTTTTTTCTTTTTCTTCTCCTTCTAAAAACAAGAAAATAATAATTATGTTTTGATTTTTTAAATACTAAGTATAAACCAAATTCATTAATCTAATCAAATAACTAATTTTTAATTAAGTTTATTACTACTAACTAATAGAGTGCACTTTGGCCATTATCAAAATTACTAGGATAAGAGGTTATTGAGTTTACTATTTATATTTTTTGATACGCGAAAGACGAACCCAGATCCCTGCCCGAACCCAGCCAGGTAGACTGGCCCTACTGCCAGACCCACCTCGTCAAACCCAACTATATAACTACATTAATATGAACACAAATCTTTACGGTGGGGATTGAACCCCTGACTTCCTCCTTACTAGAGTTGATGGGAAACCATTGAACTATAAGCTTGGCGATCCTATTTTATCATCTTGTTAGCTCTCAAAACTCAAGTGATACGGCCCCAATAATAGGTTTCCTTCATAGTGATAGACCCGGTCCAAGAACCCAAATGTTACCCGGGCCATTACCCGTTTCTTAAACCTTGGTCCTAGTCCCAACTCCCAAGTCCCATCCCAGGATATAAAAACATCTCATTCCTCTCTTCATCAGAAGAAGAAGAAGAAAAAAATTGGACAATTTATGAAAACCCAGAATCAAAAATTTCAGAAACCCCTAGAGAAAATTGGACAATTTATTAAAACCCAGAATCAAAAATTTCAGAAACCCCTACATGAAGATGTTGAAGAAGAAGGAGAGGAAGAGAGAGATGAGGGGTTTAGTTTAAAAAGATCAGCACCTTCAAAAAGTTATGGTGTTCAACCTTTAGGAAACTTCTTACTGAGTTCATCATCTTCAAACAACTCTAGATAATACTAATACTATTGGGTTTTCATTTAATGAATCTTGGAAACTTACTTATGTTTCTATGTTGAAACCATGTTTTGATATGTCAAGTATAAAGGGTTGTGGAAGTTTGAGAGTTAGAGATTTTTATTCTGATTATCTCTTTCAAAGTTGGTTATGTGCAAGTCTTGAAATGAAGCCTGAATGGCTTGAAAGGGATAACATTGATAGGAAATGTGGGATATCAGTTGAGGAGTTTGTTTTGAATTATGAGGAACCAAATAAGCCAGTATTATTAGAAGGCTGTATTGAGAATTGGCCTGCTTTAAAAAAATGGGATAAGGAGTATTTGATTCGGGTTTGTGGGGATGTTCGATTTGCTGTTGGACCAGCAGAGTTGAAGCTTGAGGAGTATTTTAAGTATTCAGATTGGGCAAGGGAGGAACGCTTTTTGTATTTGTTTGATCCAAAATTTGCTGAGAAAGTTCCTGTAATGGGTTCTGATTATGAATTTCCGCAGTATTTTAGAGAGGATTTGTTTAGGTTTTGGGTAAGGAGAGACCAGATTACAGATGGGTTATTATTGGGCCAGCAGGATCAGGTTCTTCTTTCCACATTGACCCAAATTCTACTTCAGCTTGGAATGCTGTGATCAAGGGTTCTAAGAAATGGGTCTTGTTTCCACCTGAGGTGGTTCCACCAGGAGTCCATCCTAGTCCAGATGGGGCTGAGGTTGCTTGTCCTGTTTCGATAATTGAGTGGATCATGAACTTTTACGGAGCAACTAAGAGTTGGAAGAGATGGCACGTGGGGTGTGTTTGTAAGGCTGGGGAAGTGATATTCGTGCCTAATGGATGGTGGCATCTTGTCATCAACCTCGAGGAGTCCATTGCCATCACACAAAACTATGCCAGCAGGTATTGTTGTTTTACAACTTTAGTGGTATTGATTCTACTTCTATAGATATGCATTAAAAGACTTCTTTGTTCTTTAAAGTTCAAAGGAAAACTTACAAGACTATCATTTGTTTTCAACTGTTTCAGACTTTCATATGAGTTATGTTTCCCTTAGCTTTAGTTCCGAGTTGAGCCACAAAAGATCTTGGTAGTTCTTGTCGTTTTTGTTAATACTTTAAATTCTATTTAGATGTTCCAAAGGATGCACATATTTACTATCGAGAAACTGCTCTGTTATTGGGAAAATGTGGATATGCCATATAGTCATAAATGCCACATCACGAATTATCCTTTACAGTTCTATGTCAAGCAGTAAGAACTGCCGGTTCAAGTATCATAGAAACTAGATTATATAAGCAGAGCAATAAAAATATTGCGTATGAAGTAGACAAACAAATGAAAGATCTGATTCCTGGTATGAAAGGTTTTCATTATTATAGGAAATTTAGAAGCTCTGATACCACTTGATGAGTTTTCTCTCAGAAGTTCTTAAAACCAATCCTGTATAGATTTTGAGAGCTTCGGCTCAATAGTTTTGGTATCATAACAAAAACCCAGTTACAAAATCTCTTCTTGGTACACTCAATCTCTAGACATTCTCACAAAACACTCGTGCACAACTAACTCGTTCACACCACTCACTCACTCAAACCACCACTCTCACTCTTCAAGTCTATTGGCTTACACAACCCATGTTTAAACTAAGGAGAGTTTTACCTCTCATACTTGCAGAGTCACAAATGAGGCAGGACTTCTATTTATACTATCTTAAGTCGGTTTTCCACCTAGAGAAGTCCATTGTCATTACACAAAACTATGTCAGTAGGTATTGTTGTTTTACAATTTAGTGGTACTGAATCTATAGATTTACATTTTAGGGTCTTTGATATTCCTTAGAGTTCAAAGGAAAGCTTAATAAACCATCATATGTTTTTCATTGTTTCACACTTTTGACTCAAAAACCAGATAGTAGGTATTTATTGAGTTTTGTAGTCAAAATTCAAAATCCTGTCTAGATGTTCCAAATCATGCATAACTTTCCAATATGGAGGAATCACTCCATTGTTAAGAAAATGTGTGACAAGCGATAAAGTCATAATAAATACCATATCGCTTATTATCCTGTACAGTTTTATGTCAAGCAGTAAAACTGCCGGTTCAACTATCATAAAAATATGATTAGATGAGCAAGGCAATAAATATGTCGTTTATGAAGTAGGCAAAACAAAATGAAGATCTGATTGCATCAATTTATTGAGTAGGATTTTTGATACTGGAGCTACTGCATTAGTCTGTACAAGAAGTAATTTAATTTCTCATGTTCATGAATTTCCATGTTCTAAAGTGCAGATTTTTACTGCTTCAACTTCTTGGATTTTTTTTCCTTCGATATGTACAATTCTTGTATATTTACAACTAATGTATACCCATCTCTTTGCAGGAGGAACTTATTGAATGTTTTGGACTTTCTAAAGAGGCCAAACGCAAGCGAGTTAGTTTCTGGAACAACAGACAGTTAATTTGTACGATAAGTTCAAGGGTGCAATTGAAGCTTCCTTTCCAGGAACTATCGAGGATCTGGAGTTGAAAGCTTTAGAGAAAGAGGCTGAAAAGAAGAAACCCACCTTCTGGGAATCAGTCACTGATTCTGAAGTGGGTGCATTCAAGTTCTCTTTTTGAACACCGTCCAACAAGAACCAGTTCCCTCAAAAATTGATTCGGCGGGTCAGAGAGAGAGTTGTATTAGGAAATTTGTTCTTCTCTATAAACTTGAATTGGGAAAATGTGGATTCGTTGTAGAAACAATTTTGATATTTATTTCTTGTTTTCTATATTCATGGAGGGTAACCATAATTCATAATTTTCATATCAGTACATGTTCTTGTTAGTTGAATCCAAAATTATCGGAATTAGGAATTCATTAAAGACCAACTTACAAGAGAAGTAGAGATTTAATATGGAGTTTGGTAAACCATCACTCCTGATATTAGATTTATCTACCAGAAGAGTTTGTTAATACATAGGGGTAGGAGGTGGTCGTCTATTGCCCAATTAAGATTACAATATTGTTTCTTGCCTGTTTGGCTAAAGCATCATCAAACTAGTTCTCTGGCCTAAAGAAAATCCTAAAAAATTGGGACAAGAGGAAGCTGCCTGATAGACACATTTTAATGTCTAAATTGTACCTTAGTTTCTATTAAGTTAGTATTCGATTTTGCAAATATTACGTGTTTTTATGCTTTTGTAGGTACAGTAGAAGAATAAAGATTTGTGGAAAAATTGGCTCAATAAGTGATAAGGCACCCAAGGACAAGTGTTATTTGGCACCCTAGAAGTGGATAAGGGGTACCCTCAAGTCAACTCGGTCAAATCGGGTCAAACCCGAGTCAAATCGGTCAACCCGAGTTGACCGAGTCAACTCAGCACGGGATCGATCGGAAATCGTCTGTATCAACTGCACACTTTGAATTCACGTGAGAAACAAGTTTCTTTTGCTTCCAGATTGTTCCAAACATTGATAGTTATCTCACGCAAGTCATAAACATCAAAAGATCCCGTGAAATCAGCTCGGAAATCATGTATTTGGCCGGAATTTTGTTTTGATTCGGTTTGAGATTTGTGGGTTGTTTTAGAGAGTTCTATTAGGTTTAGAACTCTCTCCAGGGTTTCTACTACCTATATAAACCAAGAGAAGCCAAGAAAATCAGGGAAAAAAAGGCGAGAGAAGAAATCAGAGAGTTTCCGGTGAAGTTCCGTTGCCGCCGGTCACCTGTTGCTGCTCCGGCCGGCGTGTTCTTCATCCACCATCACCGAAGAAGACGACGTTGTAATATCTATATAAGTTGCATATCCAGTGTTACATTCTGCTCCTGTTGCGTATTCTTTCAAATCTTTGTTGCTTAGAAACACTTCTGTAACGGCTGAACCCTGTTCTGTAACACTTATAAACGCGTCTGTTCAGCTGTTGCACCATTATTCAACCTTGTAATCAATATTTTGAGCAATGAAAAGATCTTTTGAACAAGTTTT
>JAJJMC010020031.1:12785434-12879662 GCA_023531435.1 Papaver californicum
TTAGGTTATTTAGTCTTTTTCATACTCCTGGAATTTTCTAGAGTTAATTAAAATCATTATTTTCTAAAATCATTACCTTTACAAGTTCGAGAATCGAACCTTTATTTACCACTTCTAAAATTACATCACTGCCCTCTTAGTCTCCTCCAGTATTTACATTCTTCTCTTTAGCCCACCTTGCTGCTTATAAGAGTCCTAATGCTTCTACTTCTTCCGGAGTTGTTGCTGCGGAAGGACCTGCTTTAGCTCCTTTGAAATCCCCTGTATTATCTCTCGGAATCAGGGTAAAATCAAAATTATCTCTTTAGAAATTCATGCTGCATCCACATTGATCTTAAGGTTCCCTGGTTCTGATTGTTTCCAAGCTTATTTCTGTTTTTGTTGTTTAACAAAAGGTTTTCCTCTGCAATTATTAGTTCAGTTCCAAAATTTAATGTCTATGGATACCTAAAGCTATTTTGACCAGGGCATTTTTTGTGTCTTGAAATGCTCTAATACATCTCTCTTTCCAAATGAACCATATTTTGGTCAAAGCCAATTCTAAACTAATTGGATTAGATTTTTTGAGAAACCACAACTTGCAAAATTCAATAAAAGTATCATCATGATGAAAATGAAGTTGCACGGGGTTTTGAGACAGGGACCAAATAGATCTGGCAAAGGTACCATGGAAGAAGAGATGTTCTCTTGTCTCTTCTTCATCACATCCAAGGGAGCAAAGAGGTGAAACATCTTTGATAATTCCAGAGATTTTAGAATTAGTTGGGAGAGTATTTTGTAGACATTTCCAAAATAAAGTTTAATTCTATGAGAAATATCAAGTTTCCACAGACTCTTCCAAAAAGAATCAGACATATTCAGTGATGTGACATCTAAGGCAGAAGATTTTTTTTCATACATAGATTTAACAGTGAATTCTCCAGAGATGGTTAATAACCATCTTAGTTTGTCTTGTTTCAAGTTATTATGAATATCAATAAATAGATTGATTTTGACAATGTTTTTAGCTACATTTTCAGGAAACATGGAGTTGATAGAGAATAGTTTCACTTTTTTTTTACTGGATCTATAAGATCAGCAACAAGAGTTATATTGGTATTTGGGTTGTTACAGAGTTGAGACAAGGTTACTTCTATGTAAGGGATCCAATTATCATCCCAAATATTAATGTTTTTTCTCATCTCCTACTTCCCATATGTTATTTTGTTGAACTAGCTTAAGTCCTTTACAGAAACATTTCCAAATCCAAGAATTTGTACAAGAGGCTTTGACTCTTAGGGAAGATTTCTTTCTAAAGTATTTGGCTTTGAGTTGACAGGCCCACCAAAAATTGCTCATTTACAATCTCCAAGCTAATTTAGCTAACAAGACCATGTTAGCAAGATGTGCACCTCTAAATCCTAACCCTCCTTTATGCATAGGTTTGTATAAAGATTTTCATGCTTTTAGGTAGTAATCTTTAGCATTAGCCTCAATGCTCAAAAAGAGATATATTTGAATAATATTTATCTTATTCGTTATCTTTTTAGGGATAATAAAACATCCCGTCTGGAAAGAATAAATACTTGCTAGAACAACTTTGTTTAAAACCATTTTACTAGTTTGATGAAGGATTTTATTTTTCCATCCTTAACCTTTTGTTTGATTCTTTCAGCAATAATTTTGAAAGTTTTAATTTTGGATCTATCTATGAAGAGAGGGGCTCCTAAGTAGGAATCTTTTAGATCAATTATTTTTATTTATAGAAGTTTGGACACCATTCTTTGGTGTTTAAGGTGAACTTTTTTTATTAAGAATAAACCTGATTTATCAAAGTTTATTAATCGACCATAGGCTATACTTGATGTGTTTTATGATAGTGGTAAGAAAAGGGTTTCAAACTCTCGAACTTGTGAAGATTGATTATAGATTCAATAAACTAATTTTAAACTAAAAATATACACAAAATATGAAAATAATATTCACAGATACTGAGGTTATGGATTTCATCATTAACCAATTAAAGTGATTCAAACTAATCAATATTCATGCAATTCTTTACATTTAAAGTGATTTTAATATGTTACAAAAGTAAATTTTCAAAATAACAATTCTAAATCAAAAGCATAGAACATCAAAAATCCTAGTCTAAGCATGCTCTATCAAAAGAAATCACAATTGTTTAATAAAAGTCCTTAAATCAAGTTTTTAATCAAAGAAAATAATCATAAAAGAAATTGGAAAAATCAATTAAAATAAAAATATACCACTTTTCTTGGAACAATAGCTTCCTCCATCGCCTCAACAAAGGGGTTTATCTCCTCATGTTGAAAACACCCTCAAAAGATTGGTGCATAGCTCAAAGTGTTTACAAATGATGAAAAAGAGTGAAAGTAATGAAAACAACGAGTTTGCAACGTTTATAAGCGTTACAGACTCACAGTTACAGAGGGAAAAGTGTTTCACTGAAGATAAACATTGCAAATGAAGATAAATGTTGTAAATTTAAAAGCTTTAGCAACAGAATCTTCGACCTTCTAGCCACAGAAACTTCAACCTTGTCGCAACGTTTTCTTCATATTCTTCATCACGAGAATTTTCTGGATTTTGATTTTTTTTTTTCACTTCTGGCCTCTCCAGCCCATACTCAATTGATCTCCCATCACTTCTTTATATACTAAAACCCCTAATATCTTTAATTACTCCTCAAAATCTCTTGACAGCAAAAGAAAATCTTTGTTGCAGCAAAAGAATTTTTTTTTCGATTCTTTAAACAAAGCTAGAAAGAATCATGTTTGATTTTGTTTCCCTATCATTGTGATTCTATTTCCTATTCGAACCTTCAGAAGATATCACAAAGATATTTGCTTTAAGGAAAATCACACATCCGAGATTTTTTTCCTATTATTGTTTAACGTAGACGTGTGATTTCTTTGGTCTTTCCAAATCTCCAAACTTGTGCAAAATCAGGCAAGAACATATCTTGTGAAATCTTCCTAAAATATCTCTCCATTCACGTGAAAAGAGCTGGCAGTTTTAATGAATCGAAATTCCCGCCAAAAGTATTTTGAAAGGGAGAAGGAGTAGGGTTCCCTGAACCATATGTTTGGTGTCTTTATCCGTTGGGCGTGCCCGTATCCAAAAAGAAGGTGCCTTTAACACTTATAGCCAATTTTTCACGATTATTCATTTCTTAAAAATACCTACAAATACAATGAAAATACAATATTAGTATAAAATAAGGACTAACAAGAATAGAGAAGTGAGATCAAATTAGACACAAATATGTGTCTATCAAATACCCCCCAAACTTATTATTTGCTAGTCCTCGAGCAAATCTAATCTAGAAAATAAAAATAAATCCTAACTCACTTTCGCAGGCATCGTGATTGCACTTAGCGTGTGCAATAAGCCTTTAAACCTCTGGGTGTCCCTAGTGGACGGGTTTTAGTCTCGTGAGGGTTTACAAGAGGTGTACCCACAAAACCTATACTCCAAACCCTAGGTACCTGTGAATGATTGAGGGTAGATACTAAACAAGATATTTAGTTGGCATACTAAATTCTTCGGCTATGGGAATCATTACCTTATATGAGTCCAATTGTTGTACACGAGTTTGCACTCAGCATACTAAAATTCATACAAGAATTCAAAACTCTACTTAGATAGTCGTTCAACCACGATATTCAGAATCTATCAAAGTACAATCACATGAAAAGATTTAGAAGATGGATGTGGACAAAATGAAGTTCGCGCATGTTGACTAAGGTGAACGGTGTTTCCCATATCTGTCCGAAGGTCAGTTCCAGGATGAATCCTAATGGATTGAGATACGCTCCCACTAGTCTTACTCCTTATACTAATATCGACTCAGCTGGTCTATATAAGGGTCCCAGCGGTCAATTTATTGAAAACAATTATTTATTATTTTTAAATATACTGACAACATGATTGGATCAAATTGAATCCAAGCGCATGGTCCTTATCAGCATCTTACATGATAGTTCCCATGGATCCTGCGTTCCACGCTTGCTTAGGCAACGAAGACAGGAAGAACACACACATATTGCTATCAAAGTGTCAATACTCGATTATTATTTTTTTGAATAATGGTCTAAATAATACAATAATGGGGCTTGATCTCAAACACTCAACTTCATCTTGACAGCGATAACAATTCGAAATTGGTGCCCCGCCAAATCACTTAGAGAAACACAAAAATTGCAAAAATAAAAACAGAAGTTGATATGGTCAAGATAGACTCCGTGATATGGTGACAATTATCATGTTATATCTAACACCTGAGCTAGGCATCCTTTTATGAATAGACCATTTAGATGGGCACACCAATTCCTATAGAAAAAGAACTAAGTTTCCATCTCCCTAGAATGGTTAGTGTCATCCTGAATTGTTCACAAGTTTCTGGACTTTGGAGTTTCATATTTCACTAAAAGTTTATGCCTTACCCCCAAACTTAAATCTAACATTGTCCTCAACGTTCTAAAGATGAATGATTAAATATATGAACAAGGAGAAACTGTTACCAATCAAAGGAAAGGAGTTAAGGAAAGATATTACCGTGTTGCGTGAGCATGGGTTACCTCCCAAGAAGTGCTAAGTTTAAAGTCTTCAGACAAACTAAGAAAGAATTAGTCACCTCATAAAATCATATAACAATAGTGGGAAAAACTATGGGTCATCTGAATAAAATAATGTTATCCAAGATAGAAGGAAACTGCAGCAGGCCTAGAAAGTGAACAAACAGAGTACAACCTTATCCCTATCTAGTGTCTTGTTTAAGACAACTACATCTAGTTGAGGTTCAGGTTCGGGCTCTATGGAAGGGTCTAGATAAATATCTTTAGGCTGAATTTCCTCATAGGCAGGATCCAGAGGATCAGGTTGTAGAATCTGGAAAAACTCAACTAATAAATTTAAGGCACATGATAATAACCTGAATAATTGTGGATCCTCAAAGTCAATCATATTTGACCCACACAGTTGACTACTGTGAAAATGGTGGTCATTCTTAAGCAAATGTGTCGATTCTAATCTCCTAAAGTAATTAGGCTTAGTCTCAAAACTTAATAACTGACACATTTGAAATTCAAACGTTCTTACATATGGAAGGAAATATTTTGGTGGGAAAACAAAATCAGTCTTGGTATTATTTCCTAGGTAAACCACATCGACCATAGGATGGGTTTCTAACAACTGAACTTGTTTTTGGACATCAACAGGCTCAGAGAATCTAGTTTGAAGATGATCTTGAAAAAATGGTAGAGGTGCAAATGTCAAGCCCCAAGTGAGGGACTTTAAGCAGGGATACTTGAAAATCACAAGAATCATCGGTACCCCTAAACTTAGGGTAGACATTACTCTCAGATGGACTAAAAACTGTTGGTTGGATTCTAGGGTCCTTAAGGTCAGAACTACACTCATCTTCCTCTATAGAAGGAAATAAGGTAGACTTATAAACTGGTAGAAGTTCGAACTTAGCTTTCCATATATTATAAGTGTCTATCAAAGGTGTAGAATCTAACAAAGTATGCACCTCATTAATAACATTATCATCGTCAACATCAAACCCAAAGTGGGCTAGGCATTTCTCTAATGGATCTTCTAACAAAGTGTTTGACAAAGATTTCTGAACTGAAGTACTAATTATGTTCACTTCTTCTAAATCATAGATCTCACAAGAAGGTTGTCTACTCATACTAAATAGATTCAGTTCAATAGTCATGTTACTAAAAGAAAAATTAATTATTCAATTTCCATAATTGATGACGACATTGTATGTAGCTAAAAAGGGACGACCTAAGATCACTGGAATTTGAGCCTCTAGGACCTGAAAAGGTTGGGTGTCTAGGACAACAAAATCCACTGGGTAAACTATTCTATCAACCTGAATCAAATCATCCTCTATCATATTAAAATTCTCTAAGAGTCTATCATGTTCGTCAGAGACTATTGTCTTCGAATCGTTAGACTCTAAATCACCTGTCTCAGGACAAACTCGTTCCTCTAAACCATTATCGGCTTCAAAACAAGAAACTTCTACATCGTCTAAAACAGTGGTATCTCTAGTCAAATCCTATTCTTTTTGAATAGGTGAATAATCACTAAAATTATTTGGATTTGAACCAAAAATAACACTATCATCATGAAGCACAATTGGAGTGACAGTTTCTTGATCACTCTGCTTGAATATTTCAAGTTCTTCACCAATACTATCCTCATAATCATAATAATATGAAGATGTTTGATCCTCGTCTAAATAAGTAGTGTTACCAATTCTATCCTCGTCCTCTTGACTAGGTGAATAATTATCAAAGGTAGCACTATATTAGAAATTAAGATCATTTTGAGAAATATTATTCTTTGCAAGAGTTTCATTCACACTTAATGCAAACCTATTTGTATTCTCAATCAACTGCTTGAGGGATCGTCTAGAGAAAGAGTTGGGCTACTATTTGTTCCCCCCCATCTTATCCAAACCTTTCTGTATTCTCAGTCAACTCCTTGAGGGATTATTCTAGAAAAACAAATGGATCATAAGGATTACTAGATTGCAACTGCTCGTGTGATTCTTCTAGAGAAAGAGTTGGACTACTAATTGTTCCCACATACTTAATACGATTCGTCTTATATCCTCAGTCAACTCCTTGATGGAATTCTCTAGAGAAACAAATGGATCATAAGGAGTACTAGATCGCAATTGCTCATGTGATTCTTCTAGAGGCATAATAGGTTCATTATAAGTACTAGATTACATCTGCTTTATGGCATCCCTCAAGACAAAGAACTCGAGTTTTGCTTATTTTCATGTTCATAATACGGGTGTGTATATGAATAGTAATTGGGATCACCCTGGTATGAGCAATAACCTCCAAAAAGTTGGTGGTGGTCCCGACTACTACCAAACCATGTTGATAGTACGGATAATGTCTATTTTGAAATTCAGTCGGATATTCATTGTATTGGTCTTCATAATACCAGTTCGATATTTTCTAACAATAACTTCCTAATATATTTACAAAAATAAACTCTAAAAATAAATCCTACCGGAAGGGGTTCTAAATAAACACAAACAAGGCCTACCCAACCAAATCAAACCTACTGAATCTAGCAAGCAGAAAACATGATGGCTCCACTTAGATTGTTTCTGGACCAGCTTCTAATCTTCCAAAAGGCAATTAGTTATAGTTTTAGCAAATTTCTTAGATTCGATCCGAATTAGATTAAGTCGAATAGAAACAGGATAAACTCTAAGGAACTTTGATAACCATGCCTCTTTGGCAACGTTTCCTTGGGTTACAAGGCGGCTCGAATCAACTTAAAATAATCTTCCTGAACTTTAAGTTAGGCTAACAAAGTAACCAAAGCAGTCATTTTGAATGATTTTCCAATAAGCTCGTTACCCTATAGGTCTCTTTCTAGTCAAATTTTAGGCTTAGGTTCGCGTAGGTAGCGTGTTCCTAAGTCGGGCAAGAAGGAAACGGTGATGAAATACAAGTCCTTATCTTATATGGCCAGTCCTTGCCCGTTACTAGAAAAGTAAATTCCATATTCAAGTCCTCAACATATATGCATTACGAAGGAATACAGAAAACCCACTGACAGGGGATTCGTGGGTGGTTAGAGTCTTACCTCTCGTTCCATATGGGAGATGAATCGGTTGTAGTCGACTCGGGCCACCGACTCCTGTGTCAATGTACGAACCCGAGGGGCCGAGACAAAAACAGAAAAATACCTAATTACAAAAATAATAAGAATTTCCTAATACAATTTTCTAAAAAGAAAAAGAAAAATCCTAAAAAAAATAAACTAAAAATTAACTAAAAAAAAATCTTGTCTTCGTTTTCCGTTCTTTTTGATTTGTCTTTGACTCCAAGTCTTTAATAAATCAATATAATCTTTGTATCAAATTTCTTTTTGATCATAAACCTGTAATAAAAAGAAAAATACTCAAAAACGTAAAATAGAACAAATAAAAATATAAAATAAAATAAAAATCTAACAAAACTAATTAACCTAATTAAAACTAAAAACAAGTCCCCGTCGGCGGCGCCAAAAACTGATAGTTTTGTTATAGTGGTAAGAAAAGTGTTTCAAACTCTCGAACTTGTGAAGATTGATTTTAGATTCAATAAACTAATTTTAAACTAAAAATATACACAAAATATGAAAATAATATTCACAAATACTGAGGTTATGGATTTCACCATTAACCAATTAAAGTGATTCAAACTAATCAATTATTCATGCAATTCTTTACATTTATAGTGATTTTAATATGTTGCAACAGTAGATTCTCAAAATAACAATTGTAAATCGAAAGCATAGAACATCAAAAACCCTAGGCTAAGCATGCTCTATCAAAAGAAATCATAATTGTTTAATAAAAAATCCTTAAATCAAATTTTTAATCAAAGAAAATAATCATAAAAGAAATTGTAAAAATCAATTAAAATAGAAATATATCACATTTCTTGGAACAATGGCCTCCTCCTTCGCCTCAGCAAAGGGTTTTAGCTCCTCATGTTGAAAACACCCTCAAAAGATTGGTACATAGCTCAAAGTGTTTACAAATGATGAAAAAGAGTGAAAGTAATAAAAACAGCGAGTTTGCAACGTTTATAAGCGTTACAGACTCATTGTTACAGAAGGAAAAGTGTTTCACTGAAGATAAACGTTGCAAGTAAAGATAAATATTGCAAAGTTAAAAGCTTTATCCCCCGAGAATTTTCTTCATCACGAGAATATTCTGGATTTTGATTTTTTTCACTTCTGGCCCTCCAGCCCCCGCTCAATTGATCTCCCATCACTTCTTTATATACTACAACCCCTAATATCTTCAATTAATCCTCCAAATCTCTTGATAGCAAAAGAAAATCTTCGTTGCAGCAAAAGAATATTTTTTTTCGATTCTTTAAACAAAGCTCGAGAGAACCATGTTTGATTTTATTTCCCTATCGCTGTGATTCTATTTCCTATTTGAACCTTCAGAAGATATCACAAAGAATATTTGCTTTAAGGAAAATCACACATCCAAGATTCTTTTCCTATTATTGTTTAACGCAGACGTATAATTTCTTTGGTCTTTCCAAATCTCCAAACTTGTGCAAAATCAGGCAAGAACATATCTTGCGAAATCTTCCAAAAATATCTCTCCATTCACGTGAAAAGAGCTGGCAGTTTTAATGAATCGAAATTCCCGCCAAAAGTATTTTGAAAGGGAGAAGGAGTTGGGTGCCCTGAACCATCTGTTGGGTGCCTTTATCCGCTGGGGATGCCCGTATCCAAGAAGAGGGTGCCTTTGACACTTTTTTAGCCAATTTTCACGATTATTTATTTCTCAAAAATACTTACAAACACAATGAAAAAACAATATTAGTACAAAATAAGGACTAACAAGAATAGAGAAGTAAGATCAAATTAGACACAAATATGTTTTTATCAATACTAAAGATTTCAATTGTGTTCAAGAGATTTTTACATTCTTTAAGGTTAGATTAATCAAACAAAAGACAGTCAACTGCATAGAATAAATGAGATATCTGGCTTCCACTTTTAGAAATGTTAACTCCATGAAGGACTTTGTTTTGTTCTTGGAATAGAAGAAGTATTGAGAAGATTTCCATACAAATTATAAATAGGGCAGACCTCTTGATGGGTTAAATGGTTCCCCGGGTATACCATTAAAAAGGAAAGAGATCCTGGAAATAGAAATGCATTGTTCTATAAGAGAACATTCCTCAGGATTAAAGCCAAATTTCTTAAGGCTTTTAAAAGAAAATCCCAATTAACTTTATCGAAGGCTTTTGACATATCAATTATGATCCTTAAGCCCCCATATCTCACCTTTTTCTTTTTAAACGTATGAATCATTTCATGAGCTATTATGATATATATGTGATTTTTCTATGCATATTGAAAAGGGAAGATTATTTTATTTGGAACAGGTTTAATTATGTTGGCTATTATCTTAGCAATGATCTTATAGATAATGTTGAAGAGGCCAATAGGTTTAAACTCACTGGGATTTTTGGGATATTTGGATTTAGGAATAAACAAAAATGAGTTTTGTTGATTTCTGACAACATTTACGGGCTTTGAATTTTATGATACTTAGCAGAAAGAACAATCATGTATCCAAATTATTCAGCATTCTTGGAATGATGAGTAATTTTTTTTTAACCCTTCCTTGGCCCTGGTTTCTAATCTCAATATTCTTAGCATGAAGCTTTTAAGTGGAAAAGAAACATCTTGGGTAAACTATCTAAAAAAATCACTGTCTTGTTAAAAACAGATTTAAAAATTGAATTCCTTTAAGAACTCTTCATATGTCTGCAAGGCAATTCAAGACAAACTGAAACATCTAGAGGGACTTTATGATACTCAAGAAGCAATATCAAAACAACAATCTAGAGACAACATAATAGATTTAGGAGGAAAAAAACACTAAATATTTCCATACTATCACCTTAAAAAAAAGAAATGGAACTCCATCGAATATTTGAAACACAAACATAGATTGTTCTCTCAATAAGAAGATTTTTTCAATCATATCAACCTAGGGCTGTCAACGGAACTTATCGAAACGAAAAATGGCTCAGCCGGTTCCGTAACGATAAGTATTATCAGATATCGGATGACTTCCGAAGGAATCTCAAAAAATTTAGTCGATTCCATTTCGAGAAGGTTATCGGATATCGGATATTTTTCCGATAATTTCCGTTATCTGACATAAATCAGATACACCTGTTTTTCAATTCAAATTTCAGTTTAAACATAAGTTTTCATTTCATATTTCAGTTCAAACACAAAGAAAACACAAACAAATGCTCCAAATTGTAGATTACATGTTCTTGCAGCAAAAAAAAACACAAAGAAATACAAAAATATAGGATCCTTGCACAGAAATATGTGCTGTAAGCAGCCTGCAGCCTTCAAAGTACATCTGCATTTCAAGGAAACTGAAATGTGTTAGTTGGTAGTGCAAGATATGAAAGGAAAGGAAAATAAAGGAAAGTTACTAACCAGTACTAGCATTGTCATTGAGATCTGGCAAGAAATCACCTAAGAAAAGCAATACCCGAACAGCTTCTAGAGCTAATGAACTTCTGTGTGTTGTAAGAACTCTATCACCAACACTGAACATGGATTCTGATGCTACACTTGTCACAGGAAAAACCAACACATGCCTTGCAATCTTTGCAAGAGTTGGGTTCTTAGGAGAATGATTTTTCCCCCAACTCAATATATCAAACATATATTCCTCTTTGGGTCTACCTTTAGTAAGCATTAGTTCTTCTATGTAGTTTTCCAACTCTGACTTCTAAACCTCAATCTCACTGTTTTCCATCATAAACTCATCATACTCATGGTCACTTCTAGTTGTTCTAGAGTTCTCAATTCCAGCTGAACTTGTTCCACTAGTTGAACTCCCAAAACCAAAATAATCTGGAGCTGTAGAGTTACTTTCACATTCATATGAAGAGAAAAGTGCATTCAGTGCTGTTTAATTTTTTTTTATAATTAATAAGTAGCTATGTACACCATATAATTTCTTGTAAACAAACTCTACCCATCTAGCCTTATACCTAGGATCTAAAACCACTCCATTGTTCATCAACAGGTTAAATTATGTCCAATAACTATAAAAAAAATTCCTCATCTTCAATTCCATGTCTCTGATATACTCATCAGAACAAGATTCCCATGTACGAATGCTCATATTAATCTTTTAGACCCCTTTGTAATACATATTTGTTGTTGGATACCTAACCCTGCAAATTCAATTGAAATATCATCAAACACTTCCAAGCACTCAAATATATTTATTCCTTGTTGCCAATCCTCTGAACTTGGTAGAAGAGAAATGAAATCAGAATCCAAATCAGTTAAACGAACAAATCCTTGGCGCAAAAAAATTTGCATCCTTTAGCATCTTAAAGGTGGAGTTCCATCTGATGTCCACATTTAAACTTACAGACCTTGCAGGAAGCTTAAGTTGTGCCAATGCATTTGCAAACCTCTCTTTTCTAGCCTACGAAGACTTGACATACTTCGTACACTCTCTAATACTTTCAATAAATCCAACATCTACTTTCATCCCACATAAGACAACTAAATACAATATATGATTGCTACACCTTATTTGAAACAGATCACCCTCGAGAACTAGACAATCCTTGATAGCAAGCCAAGTCTTCAGATTTCTCATCATAATATCATTGGCCCTATCATTATCAGCAGTTAAAGCAAAAAACTTATTATCTGTATTCCAATCTAGAGCTACTGCTTTCACAAAATCTGCAAGAACTTCTCCTGTATGTGGTGATGGCACTAAAATGTATGCTAGTGTTTTCTTATTCAGTTTCCATTCATCATCTATGTAGTGGCATGTTACACAATAATAATCATCTTTGATATGTTTACAAGTCCACATATCAGTTGTTAGACTAGATTTAGAAGTAATTGAATCAAATTCTTTTTGTAATTCAACTTTGAACTGAGCATAAAGTTTCATAATTTCTTCCCAACTATTTATTTTGTTTAGTTATTTACTAGAGCAATTATGATCTGGAAGTCGATCCGGGGCAAGTGTTCGGATCTATTATGACATAGCCATGAGGCGCTCAACGGACCTTTATAATATTTGAAAATCCTTTCCCGGCTTTGACTTGACACAAAAACTCTTTTTTGGATTCATATGTAAATTACAGGTGCTTAGATGGAGCTACTTCGTATCTTACATAGAACGTATGACTATTGCTCGATTCCAAATCACTTCATTGGGGCAGTCATGAATAAGACCAAAACCCCAGTATCCACATTCAAAGGCTTTTTTAGTTTGATAGCAAAAAGGGATGTATGATGTACTGTAGTCGGGTATCGTTTATGCCTACGAGGTACTAAACGAAATAGAACAGAACAATCTTAGAAGGGATACAATGAAATTCCTTGATTAGCTCTTCCCAGAGGAAAAATCCTTTTTTTTACTGACGGATAAAAAGAGTGTTCTTATTTAAACCGCCGCGTGATCTTCAACCAATTATGCGCTTCAATATAATTACCTGGAGTAAGCGCTATAGCTTGTTTCCAATACTCCCCAGCTTGATCGGACCAAGCTTCCGCAATTTCAGAATCTCCCTGTCGAATGGCCTGTTCTCCTCGGTCGGAATAGGTGGGTCGATTCCTTCCCTTAGAACCGTACTTGAGAGTTTCCTACCTCATACGGCTCAGCAATAAATTATTTTGGTGTCCCATCTTATCTTAATCGACCCTATCTAACTAAATAAGATTTTTCATAAATCTATCCCATTTTTGTTTCTCGGGTTAACCAGAAGGGGTTAATTACATTTACATAAGTTTTAAACTTTCATTTTGATTCAAAATAAGTTTTATATTTTCTCCTACCTTCAGAAAAACGAACCCCACTATAGTTATCTTTTTCTGAAAGGTAACTATCTCTGTTTTATTTTCATATAGAATCTTTGAAAAAGCCTTTCCTCTTTAAGAAAGAAAGGACTTACTATCTTTGGGATCTGATGCTATACCGCTGCTCAATACCTTAGTGGATCAACTCTATTACATAAGTTGATTCCTAACTTATATCTCATATCATGAGATAAGTAAGCAGTTTTTTCTTATTGTATCGGCCCAAAATCTCACTAATTGATCTTTATGGCGCTTCCCCTATCAATTTGATCTTTTATCTATCCATAGAATATAGTATTATAGGCATATCCATTTCTTCATTTTTTGGCTTTTATGAAGTATCTTTCTTTGCTACAGCTAATAAAAATCGTTGCTTTGTACGATACATATGTAGAAAGCCTATCCTCTAGTATTTCCTAGCGTATTTTATCTTTCTTTCCCTCTTTCTATAGTGGATATGTCGCACGTAATGGCAGATCACGACCATATTATTAAAAGCTTGTGGTAAGAATGGATTTCGTTCTAGTGCCCGGAAATAATATTCCAAAGCTTTTGTATGTTCTCCGTTACTTGTGTGGATAAGGCCTATGTTATACAGTATATAACTTCGATCATAGGGATCAATTTCTAATCTCATAGCTTCATAATAATTATGTAAAGCTTCCCCATAATTTCCTTCGGATTGAGCTGACATCCGTTACGGTCGTTCATTCTATTCAAAGAATCCCCGTTTCAGAACCGTACGTGAGATTTTCATCTCATATGACTCCTCCCTTCTGTGCATAATGAATGATAATAATCCATGGAACCAAAAGAATATTTAAATATTCTCATTATGAACTGACAGGGACTAGTGTTTTTACAAGAAATCTTTAGCCAGCCTTCCTGCAAGAGGTCTTTTCTTAACACTAATCGTGTTGTTGCTAGATAGAAAAGGTTACTCCAACAATTTCTTTGTCCTCAACGCCCCCTATTTCCAGGAATTAGTCACTTCAACAGTCTTTGATGGTTATATAGGTATCCAAAGTACAAACGAGATGGATGTTTGTTGTCCCAACCATTCTTGTTAGTTCCGATCCCGATAAGGAAAGGGATAATTTATAACAAAGTTTTTTTTGTTGATTCCTAGGTGTAGTGCTTCTTCCCCTATGCCGCCTATTGGTACTGATGGAGTAGGATGGACCTCTAATACAGAAGAACCTATAGGTGTAACCTTTCGTTCAATACTAGATTAGAAAATTGAAGTATCTGAGGCTGCATCAATCGGGGATACACAATAGAAGGAATTGTTCTATTTCCAAACTTCACCTTCAAGAAGCGTAGATTTTTTGCAGATTTATTTCAATAAACGCCTTTCGTTTTATACCGAATCCAACCCTGCGTGCCTTTACTCGTAAGACGGAGAACACTAAATAGAATCAAATCACACCATCTCTATAATAGGTAAATGCCTCTTTTTCTCCGGAAGTTGTCGGAATTATGCGTAATAAGATATTAGCCACAATTAAAGAGGTCTTATCAATAAAATTTCCATTTATCCGTGATCTAGGCATAGTTCGCAATCCATTCTATAATTCTTCTCATTACCTCGCATGGGAAAAGAATCCCACAAACAAAGGAATTGTACAGGACGAAATAACATAAAAAAAGACTCGTTCTAAACATTCAATTAATATTTCCTACAGATTATGATTCAAAGAAGGAAAAAGAATAGAATAATAATTCTATGACCAAAATCCCATCCATTTTCATATTTCGAATTGTTATAATCGGTTAGTCGTACCTATATTGCAAAAATAAATATGAATGGCTCGCTATTCACCCGATTTCTGGGTCATAATCATAAAATTTTGTAGGAGAGATGGCCGAGTGGTTGAAGGCGTAGCATTGGAACTGCTATGTAGGCTTTTGTTTACCGAGGGTTCGAATCCCTCTCTTTCCTTATCTTTGCCTAATTCAAGAGCGTTATTGACCACAATGGATCAAATAACAAGGAATAGGATTATTCCACGAGGTAGACCTTTCTTTGAAATGAATTCTATATTCCTAATTGGGGTGGTACGAAAAATACTGATTAAAGGGTCGCCAAGACATAAAAAAATCCCCGCGGATCCATTTATGATACATGAATGGGAAAAATATCCGGATCAAACCCCTTAGCTTCGGTCAATTTACTTCGGCGAAAAGGGGGAAAAATTCTCCGAATCCTTGCCTTGCTATTTGAGTTAGGTTCAAGTCTGACGGGAATAATATTCTACGACTAGCAACTCGTTTATTTTCAAGCCGACCCACTTACTATCTATTATTTGATTGACTAACCCTTTATATTGGGATGAGTGAAGAGTCAAATGTTTTGGCAATTCTTCATGGGAGGATGAATCAAGATAATTTTGAATCAGAGCTTTGGATTTTTGTTCATCCCTCGTCGTAATAATATCTCGGGGTTTGCAGCGATAACTTGGTATATCTACTATATGGCCATTAACTAAAATATGTCTATGGTTAACTAATTGCCGAGCTCCAGGAATGGTCGAAGCCATACCCAATCGAAAAAGTATGTTATCCAAACGCATTTCAAGTAATTGTAGTAAAACCTGACCAGTTGACCCTTTGGCTTTTCCGGCGATACGAACATATTTAAGTAATTGTCGCTCTGTCAGACCATAATGAAACCGCAATTTTTGTTTTTCTTCTAGACGAATACGATATTGAGACTTTTTCCCAGAACGCGATTGATTTCTAAGATCATTTCCGGCTTTAGGCCGTTTACTAGTTAGTCCCGGTAAAGCCCCCAGACGGCGTATTTTTTTGAAACGAGGCCCTCGGTAACGAGACATAAAAACTCCTTTTTTATTTACAGAATAAACCTAAATTAAGACTGAACTAAACGATAAACGAAAAAAATATACTGAAGTTAAGTACTGTACTACAAAGAAGAATGAGATGAATTGTATCAATATTCAGACTCTTTTGTATATATAGCAAGGTAAGGAGACTTTGTCCTAATTTGTTCTGTAGAGATCTAACCAACCGCTCGAATCCGTTTTTTATTCATAGTTGGAAGTTCTTACGACATAATAGATCCACTATTTTTGAGAAAAGGAAAAAAGTATTTTCAATATACCTTGAGTTCAACCAGACATTATTAATCATGTAATAAAGTATAAAATGGAACAAAGAGAGAAAAGCCGGCTATCGGAATCGAACCGATGACCATCGCATTACAAATGCGATGCTCTAACCTCTGAGCTAAGCGGGCTCACATAACAGAAATTGTGTTGTGCATAGGAATTCAGTCAACTACTTAGCTCTTAGCTATTCAAAATCGATAATGAATATGAATAGAGAAAAAATGAATATCGAATAGAATGGTATTCTATAGCAATATAATATAACATAAGAATTAATATAATGGTAAAAGAGTGATATATGATATCAAAATTTTCAATGGGAAGAAATTCTACATTTTTTCTTTTCCATAATTCTCTTTTATATTTATAATTTATATGAATATGATTATCAATATCTTAATTCTAAATTATTAGAAATTAAGAAAAATATGGCATTCTAAAAAAAGAATCGAACGTTCAAGTATTTAAAATCGGGCGGGAAAAGTGAGAGGAAGAGAGGAATATATATGTGATATATATCCATCCATATTGAATTGCGGATACATCAATGATAGAATCATTTCTGATTAAACCAAATGTAGGTCCTTCAATAGAGAAAAAGGGGTAGATAAAAAAGAAATCAAAGAGGAGTAAAGAGAGAACCTTTTAGATAGATAAGTTGTATCTAATGAATTCAACGGTTAACAGTTCCAGCATGAACGAAAGAAAGAAAGGGATGGCATCCCGGCCAGATCTTCGGCTCAAACTAAAAAGGGGATATAGCGAAATCGGTAGACGCTACGGACTTGATTGGATTGAACCTTGGTATGGAAACCTACTAAGTGATAACTTTCAAATTCAGAGAAACCCTGGAATTAAAAATGGGCAATCCTGAGCCAAATCCTGTTTTCTGGAAAATAAATTAAGGGGTTTCTGAAAGCGAGAATAAAAAAGGATAGGTGTAGATACTCAATGGAAGCTGTTCTAATGAATGGAGTTGACTGCGTTGGTAGAGGAATCCTTCTATTCAATTTGAATTTAAACTCCATAACGAATGAGGGATAAACCTATATACGAGACGTACGTATACGTACTGGAATATCAAAGATTCTATGAATGTCGCCCTAATTTTTTTTACATAAAAAAAAAGAATCATTTTTGTGAATCTATTCCAAGTTGAAGGAAGAATCGAATATTCAGTGATCAAACCACTCACTCCATAGTCTGATATATCTTTTGACGAACTGATTAATCGGACGAGAATAAAGACAGAGCCCCGTTCTACATGTCAATATCAATACAGACAACAATGAAATTTATAGTAAGAGGAAAATCCGTCGACTTTATAAATCGTGAGGGTTCAAGTCCCTCTATCTCCACAAAAAGGCATGTTTTACTCCCTAACTGTTTATTTATACTTCTACTCTTTTTTCTTTTCGGCAGCGCCCGAAAATTAGCTATATTTATCATTCATTGTATTATTTCACAAAAGGATCGGAGCAGAAAAGCCTCTCTCGTATCACAAGTCTTGTGGTATATATGTACAAAAGAAAATCTATGATCAAGGAATCCCCGTTTGAATCATTCACAGTTCACAGCATTATTTTCAACTTCAAAAGTTTTCTTTTTTGAAAATTCCGAAAATTCCAGGGCCTGGGTAAGATTTTGTAATGCTTTTTGATTCTATTGAATTGACATATACCCAAGCCCTCTAGTAGGATGGGGATGGTGCCTCAAGAAGGGTTGGGATAGCTCAGTTGGTAGAGCAGAGGACTGAAAATCCTCGTGTCACCAGTTCAAATCTGGTTCCTGACATTAAGTATCTACTATTAAGTTCCTGACATTGAGCATCCATTATTAACCACAGGTTAATAATAGATACTCATACAAATTCGATACGAATCAGCATAGATACATGCTATCGTACGAATGTCTAGAGAGAGAAAATCCTACCCTTTTTCTTAAAGTCTGTATAAAAAAAGAAATAGAATATCTTCCAAATTTGGGAATCTCAATGAGGACCCATTTTTTTGCGCATCCATATATCCATATATAGGAAAAAGAGTTCGATTACTCTGTTTGCTCTAGAAGAGACTGTAAAAAAATTCCTTGAATATCTCGCGGCGTAAAAAGAAAATTAGGTTCTTATCATTCAATGAGCATCTTGTATTTTATAGAATTTTGGAGCAATATAATCCCTACGTAAGGGCCATCCTATCCAACTTTCAGGCATCAAAATACGTTTCAGGCGTGAATGATTATCATAAGAGATTCCCAATATTATCATAAGATTCTCGTTCTTGGAAATCCGCACTTTTCCAAATCCAAAAAACAGACGGAATTCTGGGATTTATCCTTGGGGTAAATACTTTTATGCATACCTCCTCTGGCTGATCCACACCATACTCTATTCTCGTAAGATGATACACACTATCTAAGAGTCCGCCTGGTGCTACATCATAGGCACACTGAGAGCGTAGATAATTGTAACCATATACATATGAAATGACAGCAATGGAATGCCAATCCTCGGGCTTTATTTGTAAAGTTTCGACTCCTTGGTAATCGAAGCCTAAAGATCTATGAACTAACCCATGCTTGACTAGCCAAGCAGACAAACGACCCTGCATTTTTTTAATCTCTCCCGGATTTTCATTTGTATAAGTAGTTCACATTTACGATGAAATTTTTGAAAATTGAAGTGAAGGGCATTTGCAATTCTTCTAAAGCAGCCTCCCTAATTCACTAATTCGTGGGAAGATACTGAACTTTTGTATTTGAAAAATGTTTCATAAGGTATCTCTGAAGTGGATCGCAATTGATAGACTAATTCTTGATCATAATTTCCAGTATGTATGCTGCGTCCAACATAAAACTTGTGAGTGGTAGTAAAACATCGATTATTCTGTTGAGACCCAAATCTATCCTCGTAGATTTCTCGAGATACCTTCTTACAAAGTTTTGTTATAGCATCGATAACTGCCTCCGGTTTAGGCGGGCAACCCGGCAAATAAACATCCACAGGAATTAGCTTATCAACTCCTCGAACAGTACTATAAGAATCAGTACTGAACATCCCTCCTGTAATAGTGCAGGCTCCCATAGCAATGACATATTTTGGTTCAGGCATTTGCTCATATAATCTTACTAAAGAGGGAGCCATTTTCATTGTTACTGTGCCGGCTGTTAAAATTAAGTCCGCTTGCCTAGGACTCGATCTTGGTACCAAGCCATAACGATCAAAGTCGAAGCGCGAGCCTATTAATGAAGCAAATTCAATAAAGCAACAACTGGTACCATACAGAAGCGGCCATAAACTAGAGAGTCTTGACCAATTTGAAAGATCATTTGATGTAGTTGAAATAACTAAATTTTGGGTTGTTTGATCAAGTACCGGAAACTCAATGGAATTCATAACTGTCTCAATGTCATTTTTTTCTTCTTTTTTCTTTTTATTGTCTGAATATTCAGGAGCTAAGACCATTCCAACGCTCCTTTTCGCCATGCATAAACTAAACCAACAATTAGGATAAGCACGAAAATTAAAGCTTCTATAAAAACGGATACACCCAATACATCGAAACTCATCGCCCATGGGTAAAGAAAAACCGTTTCAACATCAAAAACAACAAAAACCAGAGCAAACATATAATAACGAATTCGGAATTGTAACCAAGCGTCGCCCATTGGTTCTATGCCCGATTCATAACTAGAAAGTTTCGCCGGTCCTTCCCTAGTCGGGGCTAAAACTCCGGAAATGAAAAAAGCCAAAATAGAATCAGACTTGATATTATTAGAAATGCCCAGAAAATGTCATATTCGTAAAGCAGAAACATAGATGCACTCTTATGAATGTGGAAAAATATATACCGTATTCTTCGATTCGATCTGGAATTTGAATTAAGCTATAACTTTTTAGTCGAAATACCAATGAATTTTGATTGAACTCCCCAGTTTTTTTGCTGTGGGTCATTCTTGTTTCAAGATTCATCGAGTGGAATCCGATTTTCACTTATTTCGATATGCTAGAGACATATTATGCTCTTATTACAAACTTATCGTTTTTATCTTGTCTCAAATTTTCTATAAAAAAAAAGAGAAAAAAGAATTACATTACATCTTTTTTTAGTTATAATTTATATAGAATTTTGATTAAGATTAAATTAAGATACTATTAAGAAAATAAACAATTATATATGTATGTTATATCTTTTTTGAATATTCATATAATAAAACCGAAAGGTATTGGTTTATTTTTTTAATTAAGATCCAATCCACTTAGAGGATTGTTGTTTCTATTGATTAGATACAGAAACTGAATGCATCGCCCTATTCTATTTTTTATCCTTGTTCTAGACTTAATGGATTTTATTCAATGCATTGAATTGAGAGAAACCCTTACATCTAACAACCCTAGGGTTCTATCCCCAACTTACATTTTTTGAGTTTGTACTACCTCGACCTGCAACCCATCCCCCCCAAAAAGAAGTGGGTTATTTAATTAGAACTCGAAATCTTAAAAGAAGAATCTAGAATATCGATCTTTAGTACTTGAAATGGGTCCGAAAAGGCGAGAATACTTATTAATGTAATTAAAATGAGTTTTCAAAAGTAAGACCAACCACTGGGTTAGCCTTCATGCATATTTCCAATTAGCTAACTTAGAGACTTGGTTACCTATTTTGATAGCAGTAATCTTTCTTTGTCCAGGCTGATTCTATGGCTTCTTATTGCAGGAATTAAGATAGGATCTCAAGCGGCTGGTTCCTTTTGCACTTGCTGGTTCAATTCTCTTTTTTCAATGACTGCATACACCTATAGTTTTAATCTTCTTCTTTCCATCCGCTCTACTCTTTGCAATAACAATCAATTCAAATTCATTTCATACATCGGACCTTGTTGTACGTAATTTCTTCTTTGCTTCAGCTACAAGTGGATCTTCCTCTTCTTCTCCCTCTTCTTTAAGATGAATCACAAAGTTTATTTCTGAACCTTGAACACTTTCTTCTTGTAACTGTGATGCCACTGAAGTTGATATAGTTGAGGTACCACTAACATGATTTGATGATCTTTGTCTTTGTGACGTGATTGATTGGTTTCCCTAATTTCACAATCACAAATCAATTTCGAAAACCTTAATTTCAAAATCAATTCTGAAACCCTAAATTAAGTTTCAAAATTGAACCCAAAATTGGATTTTAAGAGAAACCCTAGTTTTTTAATCACACATATCCTCAAAGAAACCCTCATTTGAACAGAAACCCTAAATTCAGTGAATCATTACTGATAGTGATTTGTGTAATGATCTTGGATTAGAAATATAATTGAGAACTCAGAGAAGAAAAATAGATAGATAGTAGACTAGAGAAGAGATGAGGAGAAATAGAGAATAGATAAAGGAGAAGAAGAGGGTGAGACGAATTCACTAATGAGTCTGTGTTATGTTCTTCACTTCTTCTTTCTGTATCGACTAATGAGAAAGGACCTAACTATCTAAAGGTATAATGGTTTTATGTTTTATCGGTATCGGAACTTATCGAAACGAAATGTGACTTAGCCGGTTCCATTTCGTTAAGGTAATAATATCCGGTAGAATTTCCGTTTCCGACATCCGATATCTGTTATATCGGATAATGTCCTATAGGATTTCGGATTATCGTAACGGATGTCGGATTTTCGGATAGTGATTGAGCCCTATATCAACCCTTGTGTCTCTTTAGAAGTTAATTATAAGCTAACTAGGAAGTTAACTATAAGCTTACTAGTATCTCTTCTAATGATGAAATCCTAAAAGTTCTTAAAGCGATGAAACCTAATAAATCCCCAGGTCCATAATAATAAGACTAGACTGGATTCATTTCATTAAAAGTGTGAATAACTTAAGACGTTTCTTACACTTTAGTCACACTTATTTTGGGTGTCGTGTCACCAATTTGATTAGTGAGTGCTCCTAGAAATTTTAGTAGGGCATATATCTTTATTCTGTAGCGGTGTAGCTGTGTCTGTGGAGTTTGTATGTACTTGTGATTTTGAGTCTGAGGAAGAAGATCATGTTTTGTGGTTGAAAGTTAGTTGGTTTGCTGTGGATGGTAAAATTCTTCCAAGAAAGATACTCACAAAGACTCGGATAATCTTAATTACTTCTCAGGTATTAATTACAAACACCCAAGAGTATTCTTGTTCAATCTCTCTTTGTTATTTGCTCTCGTCTTGTTCAAATTAGTAGTGTTTGATAATAATATGTATAGGTTTCGCCTCATCTCTATCAATCCCCATATTTCGATTGTCTATGTAAATGAATTATGCGTTTTTTGGTTGATCGTAGATTCAGAGTTTTGTTTTGTTTTCAGTGGGTTGCAATCTTTCTATACTTGGGTTAATAAATCTCTCACAGTTATTCTGTTCCTTGGATTTTCATCACTTTGAAATTCAAATCCACAAACTTCAAATTGAAGGTGCTGATAAACCTTACCTGCTTCTTCCCGTTAAAAGATGGTTGAAATATTAGCCTATGACTTCCTTGATTTTTCTTTCAACCCTTTAGGGCGTAGGCTTAAAATCCATAGTTGGTCATGGACTGACTTTGATTTGGAAGTATAATTGAAATCTGAAAGTGAGAACACAAATAGTTTACTTAATCCTCATAGTGATAGTGATAGGAATCCAAATGGAGTGCAACAAGTTCTAGATTTTCGGTAAGTATTTTTGTAGATTCACAAGTGTTTTTGGTTATAGAGTTGAGTAAACTCTGCCCCATTTTTTCTTTTCTTAACCTTTGTTAATTAGGCCCTATTAATTATTACACTTGGGTTGCTTCATTTTGTGAAGCAAATATTTATTTCCTCTGATTGAGTTTACTAGTAAGCCAGTGCATCTCAAATTCTGCCACACATAACACACTTTTTCTTCGCTTCTTTAAGTATTAAAACAAATAAGCCTCCTAAGAAGTATTGCTTTAAGCTTCCAAATTTTCAGTTAGAAGGATTTGCCTACACTTACTCTATTGGCATTAGTTAGAGAAGGTTGAACTGAAGGATGTGACATTATTGTTTTTTTGACAGGATCTAGGATTATCACCAATTTTGCTGAGCAAGTGGGTTCCAACTATGGTTGAAGAGAATAAAAAAAGTGCAGATGTTGAGATAAAGGTTTTGTTCTTTGCAAGAGCTCGAGATTTAGCTGACGGCGTGTCCGAAATGATGCTACAAGTACCATCCGGAAGTACAGCTCAAGATTGTGTAAGTAAAATCTTCATTAAGTACCCTAAATTGGAAGAAATTCGTGAGTGCATGGTCCTTGCTCTTAATTTAGAGTACACTCCCAAGTTTGCAGTTGTTAATGACAAAGATGAATTGGCCATCATTCCTCCAATTAGTGGTGGCTAGAATAATGTATTAGTCTGCCATGGGTGTATGTTAAGGTTTTAGGGAAAACAACAGGGATACTTCGAAGTCTTAGCTAATTTAGTAAACTTGTTAGAAGTGTCCTTTTTAAGGACGAAAATACTTTTCTGAAATCTCTTAGCCGTGAGCAATCATGTTTGATCTTATTTTGGTGCAGTTGCATTTTGTTATCATCAGTCATCTCTATATATCCATGTATCACATGACAAAGACCTGTACTTGTTCAAAACTATAATGAAAATATAAATGTTGAAATGTATCCGAAGTTTGTGAAATACGAATCATTTCATTAGTTTGCATAAGAAAATGCATGTACATATACAAGACTGACAGACTAAGTGACTGTATACATAACTAAAAGAAACATAGAGACATTCAAAATTCATTCTTCTCGTCTTGGCCATGTATGACATGATAGTTCTTAAAGGATTTTTTCTGTCACAATTGTTATTCTTTTGAAATCTCAGAAATCTTGCTGATCAAGAGGACAACAATCATGACTAGTGCATTCACGTTTGTTTGTTTTTTGTTTGTTTTTTGTTTGTTTTTTAATTAATGGACTTGGCAATGAGTTTTTTCAAGCTTGAATTGTCTTTGAGTTGCTCGACTTATACTACTACACTAAAGACATTGGCATGCATAACACAATCGAACACAAATGAGATTAGGTCAATACAAAAGATGTAGTCTCTTGGTGTTCAAGGGAGAAAAGAAGATTCTCTGAAGGGCAGTAAATGTAAACAGCAAGACTTAAGTGAGGCTGTAGTCTGAGCCTCGTTTCGGCATAAATTTTTTTTGAACAGTAATGTATTTGTATGTTTGTTCTTAGTCCATGTCATTTTAATTCTATCGGTCAAATTCAAATAATTAGATTTAAAACTGAACTAAACCGAAATACAGCCCTTCCATAACTGATGTGAAAGTGCATGTCACTTGAAATATTATCACTATCAGTATTTTTAACTATCTGAAAAAGTTCGACAACCATGAACCCCTGAACTAGGGGTGAGCATGGTCCGGATTGATCCGGTTTTAACGACATCCACATCTAATCCAATACACGACAGATTTTAAATTCAGTATCCTCGTCCAATCCATCTGTAGCTGCTAGAAATTCACTGGGCTCAACTACCCCGAGCTATTTTTACTCATAAACAAAAACACGTAACTAGTCCGTGAAAGCAGTGATGATGAACACAAACTATGGAAGTGAAGCTCTCATCTTATCAAGGTAAAGGAACTTGGGATCCTCTCCTACTTGGAATTCCCTCCTTTGTTTGGAGGCACAAAACCTATATTTTAGGGATCATTAAGAACAGACCCCACAATGATCCAGTATTACAAGGTCGTACGACACATCCGGTTTATGCTATACAGCTCCGAGTGGCGGAGGATGGACTACAAGGTCGTTTACATTAAGTGGCTCCAACGGAGGTATGGGTATCCTGCGGTATGCAGGTTCAAGAATGGGAATTTTAGGTTAAAACCCATAATTATTTAAAATTACAAAAAAGACAAATAAATACCAAATTACCCTTTATGTTTACATCTATTATAAAATACCTTCATTTACATATCCTCCTCCTTACTACACAAATTTCTCTCTTCACCATAACCACAACACTACCACCACGACCTCCACCACCGCCACAATGACCACCGCCACCTCCTTTACCACCACCGCCACCACCGCCACCACCGTCACCAGCACTACCACCACTGCCAGCGGCACCACTTTCGCGACCACCTCCGCCACCAGTTCCACCGACCCCACCACAGTTCATTACGACCTGACAATGACCAGTCAACTCATTTTCCTTGTTCTAGAGTGGCAGACAACACAGTAGTTTATATCAGATTCATATTACTCTTACAGGCTTGACAATCTTTTTCATGGATTAACCTTGGGTGCCCATCCTGCGATGAGGTACTTCTTGTCAGCCGGCTAGGTCTTCATAAATGACTCCCGAGAGAAAAGCAACTGCAACAAAACAAGATTCAAATAACCCACATCAGTGACAAAATACAAACACCGTAACCGTTGTTTATTCCTTCCATCTCAAGTTCTCAACCATTAAGATGCAGTTAACCATTTCCAAAAAAATAATTGTTCTCCTTCAGTTGAAATATAATGCTATTGTAAAGATGAAACCCATACACATCGCTTTTAACAAAATGGAGCAACAACTCCTAAAGACAAGATGAAACCATACATATCACTTTTTTAATAAAATGGAGCAGCAGCTCCTAAAGACTAAAGGAAAAACGCTAATAAAATCTAGGTCTTCAAAGTTGAGGTACCTCCGCCGCCAGCACCACCAGCACCAGCACCACTTCCAAAAAACTGCTGCCGTTGTCGCCACCACCGCCTGTACCTCCATCACCACCTCCTCCGCCATCGACACCACTCTTTCAATTTGAAGCATAACAAGTTACGCAACTACTTTAACCTGCATAACCTGTTATGCACCCTTTAATGATGATTGCGTAACCTACTATGCACTCTTTCAATTTGCTGCATAATAAGTTAATGCAGCTATTTTAATCTGCATAATGCGTCATCCAGCCATTTTCTCAACTGCAGCCACTAAATTTTTGAGTTTTAACTTTTGAGGCCTACACTGCTTAGTGACTTATTATACCAAACAACTACATATGAACAAAAAAATCATTTCAGTGGTGCAGTAAGTGTCCAGAACACCAAAATCTTAAATTGATATGTCTATGTTTTCTATTTCAACCTTTCATAGAACTTTTTCTAAATTGTTTTGGAGACACTCCTAAATTCCCCTTATTACACCATTTTGAATCAGACACATGCATGTTGAAGTTGTGGCTAGCAACTTCATTTTGTTCATGATTAGTGCTACTACTACCTATTCAACAATAACTACTAACAACTAATGATTAATGACATGATAAACAAATCAAGGTCAGTCTAGAACTGTTGCTTGTCTTTCCACGGAAAGTAGGTATCATCACACTCTGAATACCAACAACGAAGTAGGTGTGCACCTACACTTGCATTACTATTCAAAGCTACAACTGGTCAAAATTAAACTACTAAATTGTATGTAATTCTGTAATTCTCATATTCCTCGACTATGATATGCATCCATGGAAATCAAGTTTTAGATTTCTATTAATCGTTCTACACACATTTTCTTTCTAACTTAGCAAGTGGATACTGCAAATGAAAAAAAAGATCCATTTGCGCAAATGAAAAAAATCCAAACTTACCTACAATTCCACGGGGAATGAGTAGATAAACCCACATTAGTATCAATATCAGGTTTTTGCTTAGTATTAGACTTAACAAAAGCTGGTGTATTACTCCCCTGCTTCACCGCCAACACCTCCACCAGCACCTCCAATACCAGCACCACCGCCACCACCACCTCGGCCCGCTGTCAAAATGGCTGCATAACTTGGTTAAGAATTTCATTTTCAGGATATTTTTCACAGTTATGCAGTCAAAATGGTTGCATAACTATGCACCCTTCAAAGATGGCTATATAACATGTTATGTACCTTTTTCAGTTTGTTGCATAACAAGTTATGCATCTAATTTAAACTGCACAACAAGTTATGCACCTTTTCAGTTTGTTGCATAACAAGTTATCCAACTACTTTAATCTGCATAACCTGTTATGCATCCTTTAAAGATGGCTGCATAAGTTGTTATGCACCATTTCAGTTTGCTGCATAACTTGTTCACCATCAACACATGATAAATCCAAATGAAAAAAAAGAAAGAATGAATTTGTCGTTATAAGAAATGTAGAGCCGATCTTACCATTCCCTAATCGATAGTACTTGATGGGTAAGGTCCAATCTGAATTCGGTTTTCCTCTCCACCGGTAGAGAAACAACATAAACATGTCCAAATGTGCCTTTGCCTAGTAGCTTTCCCTTCTTCCAACGCTATCGTATGGGAGTCTCTGCCTTTACGAGACTTCACAGAACTGAAGAAGATGCTGGAGCTGATCTTGATGGAGAGAAAGTGGATGAATTAGGAGGAGGAAGTGGCAAAAGGTGACTTTGTTGCTTCCCAAATTCAGGCCAGTTTGCTGTTGCATCTGCAGTTTTTTCCAATCAAGAATAAGAAAGAACTGTAAGCTTGAATTCTATAATGACATAGATTCATTACCCATAGTTATAGTAGAGTGCAACTAGATTAAAAGAACTATTAGGAGAAATTCATATAGATAAGCTAGCTAAGACAGTAGTGTTCCCTAATATAGATTCTTAAAACGGCCATTTATATGCTCAAAGTATTCAATACCAAATTACTATTAGACCACATCTAGAATAAAGAAGTATCATCTCAGGCTAGTCGATCAATGAATATACGCTTAAAAACACTTTTCTGTAAATAGAATGGAAAGTTAAAAAATAACTTCCAAATGCCTTACTTCCATTACTGCACTCATATAGTTCCCTTTTTTACAGAGGTCTAGGATGAGATAATGAAATGGAAATGCAGTTTGTTATACAACTCAGTTGTAGCCTAAGGTTAGGCATAACCGATTGCTGGCATATCAAATGTGCATCTTTGCATCACTTTCTACCCATTATGCACCCTTTAAAGATGGATGCATAACACATTATGCACCCTTTAAAGATGGCTGCATAACAGGATATGCAGCTACTTTAATATGCATAACCTGTTATGCACCCTTTAAAGATGGCTGCATAACAGGTTATGCACCCTTTCAGTTTGTTGCATAACATGATTTTCCCGGATAACTTCTTAATTGTAACACAATTCAATTAAGAATTCAAATGGTGTAGCCTAATGAAATATGGGTCGTTCTCAAGTCAGTCAAAATACCAACTTACCAAGACATATGACTATGGTATGAACTTGAATAATATTAAAAATAACGATAAGTAAGCAGTTATATATATATATATATATATATATATATATATATATATATATATATTCTATTAGCTTCACCATTTACAGAATACTTGGTACGATCACTAATCACCTTGACAGAAACGCACAACTGTTCCGAGCATCTACCTTCAACGGTAATGGTAATTAGGCATGGAGTCGAGTTAGTCAAGATCTCACAACTGAATCTCAAGGACAAGCCTAGCGCATCATCAAGTTTGGCAGAAACTGGCATATCGACCGATACAAGAAAGAAACTTACATTGCTCAACATTGCGAAGCTAGGCTCCGGGAAACTAGAAGAAGATTGTCCTCCGTTACTGTGCTATGTTCTTTGTTACTGCTCAGCGCTATGATATAATCCTTGAAGATGCATCTGTTGGAATATAAATCAAGTCAAGGATAGTTTCAACATCCACAAAATAAAAGCAAAAAACTGATTAACAAAAAGGTGATTCTCCTATCTCATAAGAAAATGTTAATAATTTGGGATGTATAAAGGGAAAACAGAAAAAATAATGCTCACTTTCTAGAATACTCAAACATCCTGGGAGCTGAACTTGAAAGATCCTGACCAGGTTGTAGAGAGTTAATGTCATCCCCAGCTATTAAAGTCGTACTTTTGAAGAGGTTGAGGAGGTGCAATGTCACCCAAAAGCTAGTGGCTCAATATAAATATGCAAGACAGCACAAAAATAAATTTTAAAAAGGAGCATGTCTAACAGGAAAGGGTACTCAGCTCTCTCTCTTTCTATCTAACAATCAATTACTAACTGAATAGTCCCGCCTCAAATCAACTACCAGGAGCTCTTAACCAAGAAGCCAAAGTTGACATTACAACTCTGCCAAAATCTGAATTTCCTACGAGAGAACTCCCTAAGCTTGAATTGCCAAAAACTTGATATCCCAACTTTGGCCCCAAAGACTGGATTACCACCTCTCCCCAAGATCCCTACTGACCTGCCTAAACCTGAACTACCACCACTGCCCAAATTTGAAAAATCTCAAAACTATCATAATTGCCTTCTCTACCTAAGACAACCGAAACTCTACCAAAATATGGTATGAAAATGACAGTCAGAGAATCAATAAAAGATTATATATATATACATAGATGCGGATTATAAGTAGAAAACAAAACCCATCAAACATGGCTTTGATTGTTGAACAATTTCAATTTGGAAACCCTAGAATAATAAAAACAATTACATACAAACATGGAATTGAACCCTTAAAAACACACCGAAAACCCTGATGGAATTAGGTTTTGTATATACAAACCAATCGATGATCTCCGTAAAATTATTTCGTGTTAGTGATGGATACAGTGAAGAAGAAGATGAAAAGTAATTGCATACGAGAAAACAAAAAAAAAATTGGAGAAAATACAGAGTGAAATTGAAATCGAAAATAGAAAAACAAACAAGACGATCAACAAATTTTGAAAAGATGAAAGTAATACAAACGATGAATGATATCGATCTCCCAGTTGCAGATCTCCTCTTCAACACCCAATCTCTCACTTTCTGAATATCTCGCTCGCCTCTCTCTCTCCCAAGGAAAGGGTACTTTGGCCATTAAAAGGAAAAAAAGCTGTCAATAAAACATAATTTTTTTAAAAAATGGGCATGTTAATAAGAAATCTTGAATAATAGGCTGCGAGCGTGAATTATTGGAGGCGTGGGTTTAACGGTGAAAAAAACTGGATAAAAGAGTCTGTAGATTTCACTTCAAAAATATTCCAAGTGTTGGGCTTCAAGCCTAACAAGTTAGTAAGCCTTGGGCTTAAGGATACATATGAAATTCTGCCTTTTTCTTATGAACATAGGAAATATGAGGATGATGGTTTCTTCTGTTTTGCTGCTGGCGTGGTCACGTCTTGCGGATATCATGCTTTCTACAGTGCTATGATTTCGTAATGCGTTGTTCCGTGACGCTTCCTTAGTGGTTTATGTTGATGTTATTTCTACGTCTTTTGAAGGCGTTCTTTTGCGGCAAAGATGCAGTTGTTATTGTCAGAGTTCTTCCACTGGTGTCGGAGCTGCGTTTGTTGTTGTGGATGTCCGTTGGTGAAGCATTGCGTTTCGAATATCGAGGGTAAAGACTAAATTATTATTTTTGGAATTTTCTGAAAAAAATACTAAGTGAGTTTCTTCGCATTGAAATGGATAATGATTCGATTGTTGTTGCTTCTGGTTCTTCTGATATTGTTCCTGGTTCTCCCGTAATTATACATATTGGTAAGCTTTTTCTTTCTGGTTCCATTTTCCTCCTTGTATTTTTTTTCATTTTATTCAGGCTGGGCAAATAACGAATTTCCTGAGGATCTTCGTCCCAACCGTCCTTTGCCTAATGATCGTCTGCCTTTTGTCCCTTTCTTTATGAGATTTAGTGGATTATGTGTATCGGTAATTTCCTCCCTATTTGTATCCGCTTTGTGTTTCCTTTGTTGTGTGTTTTACAAACTTCTTTCATTTGGATTTAGATTACTCCAGAGGTTGTGTTATTGGTGTCTGCGTGTCAATTATATTGCAAGATCGTTGCGGAATTTGAGATTCTCGAGACAGACTATTCTGCTGCTTGTGCTTGTAAGGAATCTGTAAAATTCGCTTGTTCCGCCCTTGATGATTCCCTTGCGAAGTTCTCGGTGATCGAAGATATATGTTTCTTCCCGTAAGGATGCGCAAGATAAGGCCTCGCGGAAGCTTGACGCTGTTGAAGATGTTTTTATTCGGGCTTATGAGGAATATACCGCCGCTCTGTTGTGCTGGGTGTGGATGTTGGAGGTCCGCGGTGTTTATCGTGCTCTTGTGCATGCCATTGGTTGCGTCTCCTATTGATGTTGCTGATGCGTTATGTTTCTTCCATTTTCCTCTGGATGTATCTTGTACACCTTTAATAAAATGTTATTAATATTCATGTTGGTTCCTCTTGCTCCATGTGCTACGTTTTTTTCTTGTTCTTTTTCTTTTATTTTTGCGAAATTGGCAAAGGCGAACAGACTCAATGTCACTTGAGATCCCTCCTGAACCCTGGCGGGTCTGCGCCATTAATTGACCCGATCCGTTTTTGTCCGGGTATACCCAAACTCAAGCCAACGACTAACCTTATAATGATTATATTAGTTGAGAGCATTCTCTCATTTTTTTCCACAAAGTCGTATTCTTTATCCTGCGCCGTCCATTCGATTGGGGTGTCCCCCTTGACAGCATTTGGTACAGTTGGGAATATCTCATGTTTGTCCTTCGGGGACTTTCTGCTTGTCCCCCACTTTAGACCTAACTAGAGAACCATCTCAACGACTCCAACAACAATGGTTGGCGGAAGTATGCGCCCGTGCTCAGAATCCCAAGGTCTTAGGTTCACCTCACTCTGGACATTTATCAAATCATCTAGACTTACAGAGGTAAAAATTTCTTATGCCAATGGCAGATTCTTGCATACTCAGTATCTCCATTCGGATATGAAGACTCCGTTGGAGACGCATATTCTGGGAAATGCACCCATAGCCATGTTTGTAGAAATATAGTATGGACGCAAGAATCGATCTTCATAAACCCGTTGGAAGTTTTTATGTCGCGCGTCAGTGAATCTAAATAAGAATACAAAGAACCAAGAAATAATTTACCAAGAGGGAGATATTCACCATCAGCAAGTGCTACAGCTAGGGGAACAACTGAGAGCTTCAATCTTCCGACAAGGAAATCCTCAAACACATCTCTAGACAACCAGCATGTCGGAAACGCCGCAGTGCTTAATGGATCTCTAATATTAAGACCGTTATCACTAGTTTTGCCATTCCACCAATAATCAATCCACCTTACGTAATTTGCACCACATCGAATAAACCCTCGCTGGAGTTTTTCTATCCTCTCCAAAGTGGTAATCATTCGTTTCTCTTCAGCAGAATGTTCAACAGGGAGGGTTGCTGCAATTGGGAGATGCAACAAACTAAATACATCTCCTAGAGTAATTGTTAGATCACCCCAGGAACATATAGTAGAATAAGTTGATTCACACCAAAGGGAAACGAAAGTTAAAAGGCCTTTACATCCTTATTAATTCGCAAGGTTTCAGATATTCTTATAACCTGAAGTATTCGAGCATCTCTCAAGATTTTAATCACTGAAATATCGTTCAACATTACCTTACACCAGCTTGTCCACTTTTTCATAGGAGTTTGGGGTGTCTTGAACTTAACAGAAGAAGATATATAGTCTTCTCTCTTCAAACAAAATCTTGGGACGGTCTCAAAAACAACTCTCTTAGTGGTAATAGTCTTCTCAAAGTTAGGGATAAAGCAACCAACGAAGGCAGGAGGTATGCTGATTTTTTCAGAAATATGTTCAAAGAACCTATCACGGGTATGAGGTACACTTTCAAGAAATACTGTATCAAAAACTTCCCCTTTGTTCTGACCAGAGGTCGTACCAGCATTATTATCATGCTCATTAGCCATCTGCAATGGATTCAAGTTTTCTTCTACATCAAAATAAAATAAAATAGGACCTGCAGTACTATACTTCTTACGTTATATGGAAGAAAAAAAAAACAGCTTGTCTAAGTTGATGGTTTGTAAACATGAGAAAAACTCTTGATAATATTTCACGAGCAGAAGCCAGAAAATAGCAAAAGCAATGGCCGTATAAAGAGATAAAAAAAGTCCAAGTAACACCTACTTCACAGTGAGTAGGATGTGTACTCGGGAAAAGGCACGAGACTTAGTTGAGGTAGCGTCCTCGAGGAAGTATCCCTTCTTGCAGAGGCGTATTCGAGGAAATAAGATGAAGTAACGTCCCTTCTCACTGAAGCTTTCTCAAGGAAGTGTAGGAGCAACAATCCTTCTCGCTGAAACATACTAAAGGAGGTACTATGTCCCTGTTGTTCACACAAAGAAGAAAAAAATGAGAAGAGGAGATGACGTTATACATATATATATAGACAATCAATTATGGGAAGTCCTAATCGAATTAGGAAATCGATTTAAAGCCCAAAGGGGGTTTGACGCCAACAACATTCCTTTTTCTCCTCACAGCTAGCATTCCCAACAAGGAAGCAGACATCTATTAATTCCAACCAGAGTTAATGCTAAGAGGCACGCATCTCAATCTCAGAGAAACATAAGCTAAGTACATTTTCTTATGTTTTTTAAAATTTCGATTATGCATATATAATTGTTATAAACATATTATCACCATCTAGTGCTCACTGTGAAACATTATTGTTTCTCACTAAGCAGGGGACTTAATGTAGATGGTGAGTTTTTGATAAGAGTTAGAATTATAAAATCGCCATATTCCTAGAAGAATGAACATAGAAGTATATGGGCATATTTATGCGCATATTTTAGCTTTATATCAAAGCATAAAATACTGTATCTTACTTTATATTCCGCAGGAGAATTAAGAATACAGTTTCTACAAATAACTACAGGCACTATAAACTGATCATGTAGTTTCTCTAACATTCACAATATTTATGTCACATCGAAATAATCTCAGGTCGCATATATTCTACAGCTGATTCTTTGAACTTGTCTCAAATGCGCATCGATGCTCCAATAACATCTATCAATTCTGAAAATAGCTAATGCCTAATCTTCGAGAATACATTCTAGCTTAATATCTTGCTCGTAAAGAACATATCACAATTCGTCATCCTTACCTTTAAAAATATGCTACTTTAGCATTTTATTCAAGGACGTGTCCCAAATTATGCATCGTTCCTCTTGGACGCGCCATAATCAAAGAGCAATGCCTCTGCAAGAGAATGTTGCGTCTTAGCACTAGGCTAGCCCTAGCTTCTTCGCGCTAGCACCAGGCTAGCACTAGTGGCGCAAAGGCCAGTGCTAGGTCGTGTCCCAAGGGACAAACCACAAGAATATTGTGCTGACTCAAAGGCTAGCGCTAGCCTCATTCAGGCTGCGTCTCCATGGGATGCGCCCCACTTTGCGCTGGCTTAAAGGCCAGAGATAGCCTTATTTAGGCTGCATCCCCAAGGGACGTGGCAAACTTTGCGTTGTCCCATGGCAGCGCTAGTCCTATATGGTTATATATCAAGCCTCATTTCCTGAATTCTTAAGTGCGCCACGACTGGTCCTTGGGAACCTTTGCACAATCTTGGCTTCAAACATTTTCCAGTCTTATTCCATGTCGCTTTTAAGATGATATCTGGCCATTGAAATTATGCCATGTTATTCTTAAGCTAGTACATGACTGATGTAATTTAAAACTGGTAAATAAAGATTCGTTACTCAGACTTGTGAAGATTGATTTTAAATCTAATTTCAAAAATTAAAAATAAGAAAACTCAAATATTTTTTATATGGTTGAGAGAAAACTGAGGCTAGGATTCCACTATTTTCCAATTTCAAAGTGATAGGAATTTTAATCATGCAATTAAAACATTTTAATTTCATTCTTAATCATTGCAAAAATAGATTTTCAAAACAACAATTGTATAACAAAATCATGGAGCATCTAGGGACTATGCCGAGGCATGCACCATCTAACGGAATCACAATTGCTTAAGAAAAATCTTTTAGATCAATTTTTAATCAAGACAATTAATCATAAATAAATTGTATAAATTAATTAAATACTTACCACATAATTGTTGGAAAATTAGCTTCCTCCATAGCCTCAACGATGAAGTTTAGCTCCTCATTGTAATGGCAAAACCCTCAAAAATCGATTTTATAGCTCAAAAATTTCTTACAATGAGAATAGAAGTGCTCACAGTCGGTTAGATACAATTATAGGTGTTGCTGTGAACACTTCAGCCCGTAACAGAAAGTAGTTTGATTGAATACGCACAGAAAACTAAATTTCTGTTGCGGTTTGGAATAAAGTACGAAAGACTGTTTAATAAATGACAGTTTCTGGGTGTAACATGCTTCGTGCAGCAGCAGAATTCTCTTGTTTGTCTGTCTACTTCTTTCACGCTGTTGGATTCAATTCCGAGCTTCAACCTTCGATTCTCGCTTCACCAATTCTTCTCTCCCCCTCTGGACACCTCTAAGCTTCCAATTTATACTAATCACCACCAAAAACAACCCAAAAATCCCCTCCAAAACTTCTTCTAATTCTCGCCATTCCTTCCCGTGAAAAATAATTTTCTTTCCTGATTTGTTTTTCTTGCTCCGTTTAGTGATTCTATGATTAGAAGAATATTTAGATCTTTCTTCTTTTCTTCTTATTACCCAAATAACTTGATTTCCTAAAACAACTTTGAGAAGATTTCCAAAATTAAAGCTTGTTTCCATATTCAAGCTATTTCCTGTTTACGTGAGAATTGTTCCCGTCAACTTTTTTTCATTTGAAATTTGGGATGTGGTTGCCTTTAACCAAAGTGTGGGTTCCTTAATCCAAGTTGAGGGTGCCTTCAACATTTCTCCAAAAATACCTAAAAAACAATAAAAAACCATAATAAGTACAAAATCGAATATTAACAATATATAAAATTGAGATCAAGTCGGACACAAAAATGTGTCTATCAAATACCCCCAAACTTATTATTTGCTAGTCCTCGAGCAAATCTAATCTAGAAAATAAAATCCTAACTCACTTTCGGAGGAATCGCGACTACATTTAGCATATGTAATAAGTCGTTAAACCCCTAGGTGTCCCTAGTGGACGAGTTTTGTCTCGTGAGGGTTTACAAGAGGTATACCCACAAAACCTTTACTCCAGATTTTAGCGACGCGTGAAAAATTAAGGGTAGACACTAAACAAGCTATTTAGTTTGCTTACTCAATTCTTCGACTATGTGAATCATTACCCTATATGAGTCCAATTGATGTACACGAGTGTTTACTCGAGCATACTAAAATTCATATATAAGACAACAGAGCTCTACTCAGATAATCGGTCAACCACAAGTCTCAGAATCTATCACAGTTCGACCACATGAAAATATTTAGAAGATGAGCATGGAAAATATGAAGGTTGCACGTGTTGACTAAGGTGAACGGTGTTTCCCATATCTGTCTGAAGGTCATTGCTAGGATGAAACCTAATGAATTCGAGATCCGCACCTACTGTTCTTAACTCTAATACTAATATAAATTCAACTGGTCTATACTCGAGTTCCCATGGATCCTGCATTCCACGCTTGCTTAGGCGACGGAGACAGGGAGAACCCACAAATTTCTAACAATAATATTTTATTTTTTTTTTCTCTTCACTCTTTTTTTTTTCTTTTCTTTTTCTCTCTCTCTTTTTTTTTTTATAATAATGGGGCTTGATCTCAAAACACTTTATTGCATCCCGACGCCGATAACAATTTGATACTGGGCCCCACCAAATCACTTAGAGAAACACAAAATCGCAAAAGTAAAAACAGAAAATGATATGGTAGTGATAGACTCCGAGATGTGGTGACAACTATCATGTTATTTCTAACACCTGAACTCTGTCCTTTTATGAATTGACCATTTCACTGGGCACACCAATTCCTATAGAAAAGGAGCTAAGTTTCCATCTACCTAGAATGGTTAGTGTCACCCTGAAGTGTTCACAAGTTTCTAAATTCTAGAGCTTTATTATTCGACTAAAAGTTTCTCCCTTACCCCCAAACTTAAATTAAACAGTGTCCTCAATGTTTCTAAATATGAATGATTAAGAGCATGAACAAGGAGAAACTGTTACCAATCGAAGGAAAAGAGCTAAAGAAAGATATTACCGTGTCGCATGAACATGGGTTACCTCCCAGGAAGTGCTAAGTTTAAAGTCTTCAGCCAGACTTAGAAATAATTAGTCACCTCATAAAATCATATAGCAATAGTCGGAACAACTGTGGGTCATCTGAATCAAATAGGGTTATCCAAAATAAGAGGAAACAGCAACAGGCCAAGAAAATGAACAAACCGAGCACACCCTTATTTAGTTTTCCGTTTACGACAACTACTTCTAGCTGTGGTTCAGGTCCAGGCTCTATAACAGGGTCTAGACAAAATATTTTCATGGGCTGGATCTCTTCGTAGACGGGATCAAAATAATCAGGTTGTAGAGTCTGGAATAACTCAACTAAGAACTTAGAAGCACATAATAATAACCTGAATAATTGTGGATCCTTAAAGTCAATCAAATTTGACTCACACAGTTGACTACTATGAAGGTGGTTATTCATAAACAAATGTGTCGATTCTAATTTCCTAAAGTAATTAGGTTTAGTCTCAAAACTTAACAACTGAGACATTTGAAATTCCAACGTCCCCACATATGGACAACAATATTTTGGTGGGAAAAAAAAGTCAATCTTGGTACTACTGCCTAGGTAAACCGCATCGACCAGAGGATGGGTTTCTATCAACTGAACTTCTTTCTGGACATCAACAGGCTCAGGGAATCTAGTTTGAAGATTATCTTGTAAAACGGTAGAGGTACATATATCAAGTCCCAAGTTAGGGACCTTTCTAAGAGATAAAGGTAAAACACATGGAGAATGATAGTCACCCCCAAACTTAAAGTTTTTGGTGCCTCTAGATAGACCAATCACAATTTCCCTAATTTCTAGATCGTCGGATTCCCGAAAATGGTCAATTTATTCTTCTAGGTTATAATCCGTTGATGCATCCTCAATCATATTTAAAATCTCTACGAGTCTATCGTCTTCATCAGAGACTATTGTCTTCGAATCGTCAGACTCCAAATCACTAGTCTTAGGATAAACCCGTTCCTCTAAACCATTATTGATTTCAAAACAAGAAATTTCTACATTGTCAAGAACAGTGGTATCTCTAGTCAAATCCTCTTCCTTTTGAATAGGTGAATAATCATTAAAATTATTTGAATTTGAACTATAAATAACACTCTCATCGTGAAACACAACTGCAGTGACAATTTCTTGATCACTCTGCCCGTATATTTCAAGTTCTTCACCAATATTATCCTCATCATCATAATAATATGAAGATGTTTGAACCTCGTCTTACCAATTCTATCCTCGTCCTCTTGGCCAGGTGAATAACTATCAGGGGTAGCACTATATTGGGATATAAGATTATTTAGATCAATATAGTTCTTTGCAGCCATTTCTTTCGATTTTAATCTGATTATCTCATACTCTTCTCTCCTCTTCTTGTGATCCTCATCGAATTACTTTGTACTTTCAGCTAGCTGCTTGAGGGATTTTTGTAGAGGTGTAATAGGTTCATGATGAGTGCTAGGTTGCATTTTCTCTAAGGTGTCTCTCCAAGACAAACATCTCGAATTTTGCTCATTTTCATGTTCATGAGACGGGTGTATGTGTGAATAGTAATTGGGATCACCCTGGTATGAGTAATAACCTCTAGAAGGATGGTCCTGATTACTATCTGCACCATGTTGATAGTACTGATAATGTCTATTTTGAAATTCAGTCTTATATTCATTGTATTGGTCCTCATAATACCAGTTCGACATTTTCTAACAAAAAGTTCCTAATAAATTTACAAAAATCTAAGAAAATAAATCCTAACAGGAAGGGGTTCTAAACATACACAAACAAGGCCGACTCAACCAAATCAAACCTATTGAATCTAGCAAACAAAAATCATGATGGCTCCACTTAGATTGTTTCTAGACCAGCTTCTATTCTTTCGAAAGGCAACTAGTTACAGTTTTAGCAAACCTCTTAGGACGATCCGAATTAGATTAAGTCGAAGAGAAACAGGATAAGCTCTAAGGAGCTTTGATAACCCTGCCACTTTGGCAACGTTTCCCTGGGTTACAAGGCGGCGCTAATCAACTTAAAATAATCTTTTCGAACTCCAAGTTAGACTAACAAAGCAACCAATACAATCCTTTTGAATGATTTTCCAATAAGCTCGATACCCTATGGTCTTATTTCTAGTCAAATTTTAAGGATTAGGTTCGCGTTAGGCAACGTGTTCCTAAGGCGGGCAAGAAGGAAACGGTGATGAAATCCGAGTCCTTATCTTGTATGGCCAGATTTTGCCCTTTACTAGAAAAGTAAGTCCGTTTTCAGTTCCTCAGTATATATGCATACGAAGGAATACAGTAAACCCACTTGCAGGGGATTCGTGGGTTGATCGAGTCTTACCTCCCGTACCAGACGGGCGATTAATCGGTTGAAGTCGACTCGAGCCACCAACTCCTGTGTCAGTGTGCGAACCCGAGGGGCCGAGACAATATCGTAATTGTCGTCCTACCCTGTGCAATTTATATTTAATACTACCCTTCCGTAGGGTTAAAAATAATAATAAAGTCCAAAAATTTCAAAGTCCGAAGAGAAGTGTCCCAAATAAAAATACAGAAACAATTAAAATCCTAATACAGTTCTCTAAAAAATAAAATAAAATTAAATCTAATTAAAATCTAATTAAGAAAAATGTTCGTCTTTTTTTTCGTTCTTTTAAGCTTTAGCTTTTAGCTCCAAGTCTTTAGCTTTAATTCCAAATCCTTGACTTTAATTCCAAAACTTTGGCTCACTTTCCTTTCGATCCAAAATCCAAATCATGTAGCAAAAAGAGAAATACCAAAAGAAACGTAAAATAGAATAAAGTAGAAAAAAAAAATCTAACTAAACTAATTAACCTAAAAAAAATCTAAAAACAAGTCCGCGTCGGCGGCGCCAAAAATTGATGTAATTTAAAAGTGGTAAATAAAGATTCATTACTCAGACTTGTGAAGATTGATTTTAAATCTAATTTCTAAAATTAAAAATTAGAAAACTCAAATATTTTTTATAAGGTTGAGAGAAAACTGAGGCTAGGATTCCACTATTTTCCAATTTCAAAGTGATAGGAATTTTAATCATGCAATTAAAACATTTTAATTTGATTCTAAATCATTGCAAAAATAGATTTTCAAAACAACAACTGTATAACAAAAGCATGGAGCATCTAGGGACTATGCCGAGGCATGCACCATCTAACGGAATCACAATTGCTTAAGAAAATTCTTTTAGATCAATTATTAATCAAGGCAATTAATCATAAATAAATTGTATAAATTAATTAAATACTTACCACATAATTGTTGGAAAAGTAGCTTCCTCCATAGCCTCAAAGATGAAGTTTAGCTCCTCATTGTAACGGCAAAACCCTCAAAAATCGATTTTATAGCTCAAAAATTTCTTACAATGAGAATAGAAGTGCTCACAGTCGGTTAGATACAATTATAAGTGTTGTTGTGAACACTTCAGCCCGTAACAGAAAGTACTTTGAATTAATACGCAGAAAACTAAATTTCTGTTGCGGTTTGGAATAAAGTACGAAAGACTATTTAATAAATGACAGTTTCTGGGTGTAACATGCTTCGTGCAGCAGCAGAATTCTCTTGTTTGTCTGTCTACTTCTTTCACGATGTTGGATTCAATTCCGAGCTTCAACCCTTCGATTCTCGCTTCACCAATTCTTCTCTGGAAACCTCTGGACACCTCTAGGCTTCCAATTTATACTAATCACCACCAAAAACAACCCAAAAATCCCCTCCAAAACTTCTTCTAATTCTCGCCATTCCTTCCCGTGAAAAATAATTTTCTTTCCTGATTTGTTTTTCTTGCTCCGTTTAGTGATTCTATGATTAGAAGAATATTTAGATCTTTTTTCTTTTCTTCTTATTACCCAAATAACTTGATTTCCTAAAAAAACTTTGAGAAGATTTCCAAAATTAAAGTTTGTTTCCATATTCAAGCTATCCTGTTTACGTGAGAATTGTTCCCGCCAACTTTTTTTCATTTGAAATTTGGGGTGTGGTTGCCTTTAACCAAAGTGTGGGTGCCTTAATCCAAGTTGAGAGTGCCTTTAACATTTCTCCAAAAATACCTAAAAAGCAATAAAAACCCATAATAAGTACAAAATCGAATACTAATAATATATAAAATTGAGATCAAGTCGGACACAAAAATGTGTCTATCAATGACCACTAAACTTACCATGCCCGACATTGATAATTTTAATTATTAATTTAGTGAGTTACGCGACTTGCCTCACTGACTTAGCGAGTCCCTAGATTGACTTAAAACAAAGTGGCGGTCCATGGATCCACTATTTCTACAAGATATCAAATACAACACATGGGGGGATTCTCATTGGGGTATAGGGTCTGGCGGTCTACGGCAATCGTGCATTGTGGCAACACATCCAAGAACAAAAAGTAAATAAGTAGTAGGACAGTTCCATGGCGGTTGAGAGTAGGAAGAGTACTGGTCATACAAGTCCTCCCTATTTTTCGGACATGACTCCATTACAATCTCCACAAATTTACTCCTCCACTTCTTCTGTAACCACCACTTACGAGAAATCAGTGTGTCTCCTCTAAAATATAAATAGATGATTTCATCTATTCAAAAAAATAATAAAGAAGATATAATTGGCGATTTATCACAGAGATAATCCATTCTTAAAATACACACTACAATTACTCATCATACTGAGATTCCTTAACCTTCTTTGCTTCCCTTCTCTAAGACCAACCCAATCTTCTCCACCTTGTGATCGAAGCAGGACGTGAACGATTATTTCTTGGTTTAGGCTCGTCCTGTTCGAGCTTGATCTTTCGAACCTACCTGAAAGTATTCTTCTGCAGTACATTTTTTTCACCCTAAACACCATCATAGTAATTAAAGAGCTTAACTCCCATCGGAGAGCTAGCGGTGAACTTCACATCAGCGGAATCCACCAGAGATATAAATCTACACTACACCTTTTTAGGAAATAACAACAAAAATTCGCAACGGCTTATTTCTGTTGCGAATTTGTAACTAAAATTTTGTTGTTACAAAAGTTTAGAAACAGTTCATTACAGGTGCAAAATTCGTAACTGTGTTCCCTTGTGATTCACAACAGATTAGTTTAGCAAATGTGCCACTCGTGAATGTGGTTGGCAACACTTTTAAGTTGTTTCCGCCTAAAGGGTTTAATGTGTATAGTTTTTTCTACCCCAAGTTGTGCATGTACGAAATACCTGTACCAGATGCATACGTGGTGGGTATTTCCCTATACCTATCTTATCTTCTCGTTCTCACCACTTTCACCATTTCTTTCGATGCTGCGCTTGTGAATACCCAACCACCGTTAACAGATTGACGTTCATTCTTCCTCCTTTCTACTACAACCACCAATCATTATCATCAACATCATAAACACCCAAATCCCTTTAAAAACTGATGCACCATCGATTAAAACCTCATATCATCTTCCAATAATGTTTGCCTCTTTTTTCTTTCGAAACCCTAGAAATGTCTGTCTGTCTGCAGAACCCCCAAAACCAAAACCTAATGGTCATCGTCGTCGTGGTCGTGTAATGGTATTTGGTTCAGATTATTTTTATTTTCTCTTCTTATTCCATATCCTTCTTCTTCCCAAATTTGATTTTCATTTTCCCATTCAAAACCACCTTGAGCAGACAAGTGATTTTTGGTTTTTAAAGGAAAATCTGAACTCAACCCACCTCCATATTCGGCCAGTTGTTCACCTCAGAGGTGGGGATTTTTCTTCCTTTTTCAACTATGGTTTTCAGTTATGTTTTTGCTAATGAATGTTTGATAAGAATTTCTTTGATAATTCGTGATTCCTACAAATCAACGAATGAGTATTTGCAATTTCGTCTTTGTGTTTAGTTAAATTTTTATTGAAATTCTTAGTTAATTGAAAAAGTACGAAGAAACCCTTAAATTTTTATTTTTTCCTGATTTTGGTTTGGTGGTCATGAGTTTCTATGTTGTTCTTGTAAGTTCCAAACTGGTTGTGATTCACCATAGTCATGACATATGTTGAACGTATATAATTTCAGATAAATATCATGGAGTGATTCTCTTACCTGAAAGACTTAGTGAAAGTATACCTGAAGTGCATACTCTCTTGCAAGTTAGTTTTACATCAACTTTATTTCTTATGTTAAGAAATAGTTTTCATGGTGTTTTTCTCACAATCAGAAGTGATGCAATCGCCTAAGGAAATAATCGCACTACATAAGAAAGGGGTTCCAATTGATAGCATTTCAGCACAATTGTCACCTTGGGCATAAGCTTTGTTCGATTTCTTGCACCTTATATCAAAGTGCAGGTACATGTTTTTATCAATATCTTCATGCAACACTTTTCTGTTATCTATTCTTAATCCGCAGCCTACTTGATGCATCTTGTTCTTTCTCCTGAGTTAGACGATTCCATAAAGTTTTCACAGGTTATAAATATTCGAGAGTTATATATCACAACAATATAGTTTCCACTTCAGTGATTATTTTCTCAATGTCCCTAACAAATCGAAACCGAGAAACTTGTAGCTCAACTAAGGGAAATAGAGATGAACACACGAACGGTGCTTTGTGCACTGCACTGCTCCATCATTTATACAGGTTCCCCATTTATTCTAGAGTACTATAACCCATTGGAATATATGCACCTTTTTGATTTGCAGAAAAATGGGACATACACAGGAAGTAAGTTTAGTTCAATTTCCCATTTCTTTGGGTATCAAGCTCGAGGTTCAGTTCCGTCTAAGTTTGGTTGCAATTATGCCTATGTAAGCTTTATTTATTTTTTGCATTAGTTCTAAGCTTCCAGTTTCTGTTTTTACTCAACAACGCGAAAATGAAATAAAATTCCCATTCGGGTTTACTGGTTCTATTTCTGGTTCTTGTTTTTCTTACATTGAATTTTTATAATCAAATTATTGAGGTATGTCAAAGTGTTTCGGCAGATACTTCACGATCTTTGTCCAATTGATGAAGTTGATCTTATAAAAGCTAAATTTCTATGTTGTTTAGTCTGGACTCCACTTCCTGATGGTGTCATGGCTAGCACCTATCATTGGACATGTTGGTATCTGCCGAAAGGATGGGGCTATATTTGATTTCACAGGATCCAGTTTTGTGAATGTGGATTATCTTGCATATCATAGCGTAGCCAGATATGTTCAACTCGACTATTTACGGAATTACCCGAAGGCCATCACTCAAACTTATATGTCGAAGTAATCTTCTTTTTCTTTTTAACCTGGGTAAGAATTGATTTCTTCAATAAAACATATTGCGGTATAAGCATGAGAAACCACATACATCTTATAATTTTTCTTGTTTTTGTCTTTGTGCTGTTTCAGGTAGTTGTTGATGATGCTTGACAAAGATGAAGAATTGCTTACTAGTGGTCAGGTTAGTATTCATAGGCATTCACCTAAAGTGTTTTCATTTACTGTATTATAGGTTTCTCTTAAGTTTTTCCGTTTCTTTGTTTCACTTATATTCAGATCCCAACTCTTTGAATGAAACTAAGCGGGGATATTGTTTATAACTCCTAGAAGCAATTATTCCATTCCTACTAGCTGGGGACGAGTTGTGCCTTGGCAGAATCGCAGAAAAAATTATCAGAATGTCGGCAAGTCAATATCTTGGATAATATTTTCAAGGTATACTGAGTGTTTACTATAATATTTTAGCATTTCAGGATTGTAAAACTCACAAACTTATATCTTCATTTTTTGATGTTAAAATAGGATTGTAAAAAAAAATACTTTAACTTATATCATGTATGTATGATACATAGTTAGGGTTTCATTTCTTGTATATGGGAAGATTTATTGTTCAACGCACATTTGTCTCTTAGAAACTTATGGTTATATGTTTTGAGTGTTTTTCCCTAAGAAGTGAAGAATTTTAGTGAATTCCTTCAGTGATTTTAACTGAAATGATTGCAGGGAACCCTGTTTTGCCTGAAATGTTGCAGGAACCTTCATTTTGACCGGGTCAAAATAGACCCACCACTATGTTTTATGTTGTAAAAATTTCGCAACTGTTGCAACTATTTCAACATGTTGCTACGTGTAAAATTCGCAACAGTTAACATCTGATGCGACCAAGCCGTTGTAACCCTTTGCAACGGTATAATTGTTGCGAGAATCTTAACACCATGTTTCGCAACAGTCTGTTGCTATTGCAAGCCTGTTTTGTAACAGAAATATACTATTACGATACACTAAAAATGGTGTAGTGCTAGAGACTGATAAAGAACCAAAGATAATCAAGATAGGTGCGAAGTTGGACGAGCAAGAGGGGCAGAAATGGGAACAACTATAGCGAGAATACATAGATGTGTTCGCATGGAAAATGGAGGACATGCCGGAATAGATCCTTCGGTGGCATGTCATCGGCTAGATATTATCCCTAAAGCAAAGCCTTTCAAGCAACAAATCAGGAAGGTCGCTACAGTCTTCCACAAAGTAATTGAAGCAGAACTCAAAATGATGAGCGAGTCAGGAATTATCAGACCAACGAAGAAGCCGCAGTGGATTGCTTAAATAGTGATTGTTCCGGAGAAAATAAATGAATCAGGATATGCATAGACTTCAGCGACTTGAACAAAGCATGTCCAAAAGATAGTTTTCCCTTGCCAAATATTCCTCAGATGGTAGAATCACCAACTGGGTACGAGACACTCTCCCTGATGGATGGATATTCAGGGTACAACCAAATACCTTTAGCCGAAGAAGATCAGGAACACACTTCTTTCTTCACTCTGAGAGGATTATATTGTTACACAAGAATGCCCTTCGGATTGAAGAATGCGGGAGCCACTTACCAAAGGATGGTGGAAAATATATTCGCTCAGTGGGTGCATTCCACGTTGGAAGTGTATGTAGATGACATGTTGGTGAAAATCAGAAAATCTAAAGACCATGTGAGAGATTTGAAAGAAATATTCGATCAAATGTGCAAGCTTAAGATGAAGATCAATTCGGAGAAGTGTATTTTTAGAGTAACATCGGGAAAATTTCTTGGATATATTATTTCAAAGAAATGGATAGAGGTAGACCCAGCGAAGGTGCAGGCGATCAGAGATATGCCATCTCCAGCAACAGTGAAGGATGCGCAAAAGCTCAATGGAAAACTCGCATCCCTAGGCAGATTCATTCCAGATCGTCAGACAAGTGCAAGCCGTTATTTGATACTCTAAACAAATGAGCCAAGTTTGCATGGATTGAAGAATGTGAGCAAGCACTCCAGAACATTAAGGAACACTTAGACAACTTTTCAATTCTTCAGCGACCCGAGCCTGGGGAAACCCTCATGATATATCTCGCTGCGAATTCTAATGTTCTCAGTGCAGTGTTAATAAGAGTCGACGAAGGAATCGAGAAACTAATATACTACATCATCAAGACCCTTAGTTCGGCAAAGAGGAACTAAACGAGGATTGAATAGTTGATACTTGCATTAGTGTATGCAACCCAGAAACTGCAAACATACTTCCAAGCTCATACCATTAAAGTGATGATGAAGACACCCATCGAGTCAGTGTTAAAAATTTCCCAGCGAGTTGGAAGGGTTTCGAAGTGGAACGCTCAAATTGAACAATTTGGGGTAGAGTATGGAATCTTGACGTCATCAAGGTCTCAGGTCATCGTTGATTTTTTGGCAGATTTTCCAATGGAGGAAGACGAAGAAGTTGAAGAAATGATGAATCTGGAAGAAGATATCATGAATCCCAAAGATCTGTTTAAAGAGAACCACCCGAGAAAATGGGAGGTATTCGTTGATGGATCATCTAACATCGAAGGAAGAGGCATCGATATAGTTTTTACTTCGCCAGGAGGAGCTAGAGTTGTTCATTCGTTTCGACTAGAGTTATCGGCAACCAACAACAAAACTGTATATAAAGCAGTGATACATGTACTAAGGCTGGCAATAGAATGAAACTAGACGATTGTTGATGGTGAATTTTTGACAAGGGAGAAAATTTTAATATCGCCTCTGCTCAGCTGCAGAGATATAAATAATATATGTATAAACATTCTGAACCGGAATCAGAATTATGGATACGTACTTCTGACTTATATTCCGCAATAGATTTGAAAATTCATATTCAACTCATGGCTACATTAATCCTATAGATCTTTTATATATGTATGCGCCTCTAAAATTTTAGGGCTTTACTCGGCTAAACCCTTGTTATTTGATGTGCATCCATGCAAGCCATCTGCATTAATCAGAACACGCTGGTTATGTAAGATTATGAATATTCAGAGTGATCTTATATGCCATCCCTGAATGAAGACACTAATTAGATGCATACAATCTAAGTACAGAGTCGTATTAAACATTGTCCCAAGTCGCAAACTTCCACGACTTAATTCATTAAAAATGTTCTGTATACACTACACAAACGCCAAACATAATAAAAAGACACTAGATCTCATGCGATTGAGAATCACAAAGCATACCATGGACACGAAACTGGTAAGCACTAGCGCTAGCAGCGCATAGGCCGTGACCACAGGCAAGCGCCAGCACTAGCAGCGCATAGTCCATGGCACTGGCAAACGCCAGCAATAGTAGCGCTAGTGCCATCACCTTGCCAGCGCCATTACCTCGTTAGCGTGCCTGAGCATCAGTGCTAGCAGCACTCAAGCCATGCCAATGATACCTATGTGCGTTGTTGTTGCTAGCACAACTTGCATGTTGCAAACATGCTACAAATATGCCAAGGCCATACTGAGTTGGCATAAACTTATTGGTAGTATTATCTTACGATAAACTCCCAATTACTCACGTACTTTGAGTCTGATAGTCCATGGCTCCACTAACTCCTACAAGAAATCAAAACATGTTACATGAGAGGATTCTTCATGGGGTATTGATCTGGTGATTTACATCAACATGCGGCGTGGCAACACCCCATGATGGGAAACCTACAAACAGTGGTGACTTATAGAGGTTAAAGGTATGATGGAGTAATAGTCTAGAAGTTTCCAGAAACTTCCCAAACATAAAAGGCCTGGTGATACCATTACCTCCACAATCTCTATCTCTCCACCCGTTCAATACCTCCACCACTTATGAGGAAAGAAGTGTGTATTCCCAACTACTATAAATAGAATACTTAGTCTATTCAGAAAGGCAGAACAATCTTATCATTCTCACAAGCTCTGTTATTTTCCATAGTTCAACACCTTTACACACAGTTCATCACCACTTATTTTCTCAAATTTCTCTGCTTCCCTTCCCTATGATCAACCCATCTTTTCTCTCCTTGTAACCGAAACAAAATGTGAACAACCATTTTCTTGGTTTAGGCTCGTTTTGTACGATTTTGATCCTCGAAACCTAAAGAAAGTACTTCTTTAGTACATTATTTTTTATAGGAGTAATTTTTAGGTACTAACAATTGGCGACCACAGTTGGTGATCAACCTCTCGGCTATAAATTCAATTCTTCAATCGTTTGAAAAAATGGTGGATTTTAGGTCAGGTTTAGTAACCAATTCATCTCTTAACAACCACTCCTAACCCCGGCAACACCAGTGGTGGAAATCCAGAAATCATTCCTCAATACACCACCACTGAGAATACCAATACTCCTCTACATACCAATGAAGGTGTCAGAAACAATGAGCATGCACTACCAACCATAGCTGATTTGATGAAGCGGCAAGAAACCTTGATTGAACCTCAAGTAGCCATGGCCACTACCCAAAAGGAGGTTCTCACCTACCTTAAGATCCTAACGGAGCAAATATCGCCAAAACAACGTCATTGTCAAATGGAGCAAGCTAGGAATGCATCCAAATCTGTCGGTGGAGCCAGCACATCAAGAGCTAACGCCCAGGAAGATGATGAGGTACTTGTTGTCACCAACCGTGTACTATATAGGAGTAAATAAAAACAAAACTTTGTCACTCGTGAAGACCTGGAAAGGCTCCTACGAAACCGTGGAAAAGAAAACTCATCTTCATTCCATCAGCACCAACCCCCATACCCAGCAGAGATTTATAGAATCTCACTGGCAAAAGGATATTCGTCTCCTCCATTCTCATTGTGAACGCTCGAGAACATATTTTTCGATTCTTAGAATCTTTAGGAGAGCATGAATATAATCAAATTTTGTGGCTCAAAGAATTCTCCAATCTCTTATGGGGAGAGCTTACAACTGGTATAATAACATCGTTTCCAACAACATCTCTAGTTGTTCTCAGATGGTCAATGATTTTTATAAAAAATATTTCTTTGTTTCTGAGGAAATCACTTTCTCGGACTTGGTAAGAATGTTCCATAGGAACATCGAGCATCCCAACGAATATGTAAAGAGGTTCAGGACACAAACTCTCGACTTCCATGACCACAACGTAACTGAGCAACAGTTGGTGGAGCTTTGCATTAATGGTATAATTCTTGTTTATCGTGCCTTATTAGAATATTTACGATTTTAAACCTTCTCTGAGCTACATGAGGCCGCCAAGAGATCAGAAACAAATGCTCTATCCTTGTTGGAAATAACAAGGCCCGCCAGAAAAGAAAGCCGTGGAGACACCCGCGGGAGTAGACGCCTGGTCACTAAGTAACCAACCGTCCATAGGTGATGCCACTGACGAAGTGACCAAGAGAAAGGCAGTACCTTAATCGGCGTCGCAGACTAAGCGCCCCACGTCGACCCCGGCTATGACGCCAACACTAATTTAAGGACGACATCCAAGGCTCCGCGTCAACCGCAACAGCTAAAGACAGATTCAACGATGTCGGATTTCCCATTCCCCATGGAGGAAGTCCTCGAACTGTTGGAAATGTGGATACAAGAAGGAACTATCAAGTTACTTCCTGTACGACGCTCACTAACCGCTAAAGAGATATCAGAACCAAATTATTGTCGCTTCCACAGATTCCTCAACCATCCCACCAGTGAGTGTAATGGCCTGAAACGTATCTTCAGAGAAAAGATCAACTCAGGAAAATTAGACTTGGGGAATGAAGGTATTCACAAAGACCCTCTCCCTGTCAGGAGATTCACCCTATCTGGAGACTATGTCAACAAAACTGTCCAATCTATGATGGAGCGCATGTGTGAACTTCTTTACCTATCAAAAGAACATCGTAAAGATATTTTCGTTGCCCTTGATCGTGTCGTGTCGGGTAAATGCTTACTCTTTGTCGAGAAAGCTATTGTGTATCCTGAGCCTGCTATAGAAGACGTAGCCATTAAGCATAACGAGAATCTTGGTTAGGGACTTCTCACCACTGCCTGCCTCAAGAATACCGAGGTTGAACAAACGCTTATCGACACGGGGGCCAACGTTAATATCATCACCATCAAAACTCTAAAATTTATGGGAATTTCCAGGCATGAAGCTACATACTTACCAACCATTATCAAGGATTATGAAGGGAAGTCCAGGAGCGCTTATACGGCTACATCTCTCTTGAGGTAAAAAGGGGTGATACCCAGACACACGCCAAGTTTCACATTATCAAAGAAGATCCAAGTTACGACATGGTTCGGGGACGCCCATGGGTTTGTAACAATAAGATGGGATCAAGTGTATCTCCTTACTGGCGCCAACACCTCCAAGGCTCTCAAACAAGCCAGAAAATCCCGAGGACTACCTATCAGCCGAGTTTTTTCGCACAATGGATCTAGATGTGAAGCAGTTGCTAGGAGAAGACATGACATCATACGTTCGTAGGTTTCATGCACAAGTAAGTCATATTCAACCAACTTCATTGCAACCAGCGATCCCACGTCCCATCAAAGCTTGGGGATTTGACCCAGATATCAACCTTCTTCTGACTCAGCGATGTGAATGGGAAACTGATCATTTTCAAAAGTTTATCAAATATGTAAAGTTTGTCTCTGATGAAGACAAAAAAATCAGTAACCATGGTATTCATGCGACATGTCATGAAATTAAGGTGCCTGAACCCAATACCTTACATGTCGGAGATACGGTCGGGAAAACCACTGCTTCTCTTGAAGAAGAGCCATATCTCATTACTGAAACCTTGATCGGCGGTTAATACAAACTTGCCAATACTGACGAGCTAGAAGGGGTGGGCATACATGGCAAATGGCTTAAACCTCTTAATGATTAAGCATTCTACCAACACCTCACAATATTTTCCGTTTTACGCAATATCTGTAATTCCTCCAAAATGTTTGCAATGTCTTACATTCATACTTAGGGTTTCAATTTAGTAATCAAACAAAGTATTATTTCTTTTAGAAATATACTTGCAAATCATTCAAAAAAATCTCTACCTACTCAAAATCCCATAATAATATCACAAAGAGCCATGTGTCTCAGAAATCTATAAAATTTAGAAAATTTAGAAGAATTTCTTGAAAACTGGTTCAGCACCATTGGAGTACGCCTTCTCCACCTGACAAGAGTCTCATTCGCAAGATTCAACTCCCGAGAGAGCCTCTCAACTTCACGTCTATCTTTGGTTACTGTCTCCAAGTTAGGAGATATGCCTCCCTCCTGTATGTGACATTAAGCTCAGCCCTTTCAGCCTCATCCAAGGCATCCTTCCAGTCTTGAAGTACTATGTCACATACCAGAAAATTCCGCCTCCGGCGCGTTACGCTGGGCAGGCCAGAACTCCTTGATGCACGATTAAAAGAGAGTTATCGGACCTTAGAGCTTAACTTCTCGCTGGAAAGTGCAGGTAGATTTTTGCTTTCCAAGCATGCCTTGTAAGATTATACTCGAAAAGTAGTTCCCACATCATTCAAGCTATGTTTACACCGTTCCACCCCACCCTTTTTCTGCTAACGGTGCAAGGCCATAAAAGCGAATAGTGAATGCCTTTGGAAAGCATCACATACTTTCGAGCATTGTCCAGGCCTAACTCATGCCTTGGACTAGCACCTAGGCCATTTCAAGCCTAATTTTTCGCTTCATTAATTCTGCTTTGACCATATGATGGAGCCTGCACTGATCTTGTTCTTGCCAAGGGTTCAACATCCAGGCACATGTCATTCCATGCCGCAACGGTTGCTAGGAAGTATGAACAATCCATCAAATGTAATTGCAACTACACCATCAAGTGTGGCAACAATCATCTCTTGACTTAGCATTGCCAAGCCAGATGATACGAGTTACTATAATGTCGCAATCACCTCTAAATTATATGATATGAGCGACAAGATGTTGCACCTCAATGCATTGCATTGCGGCTGCCTACGTACCCAAACCGTACCTTGAAGGGATCAAGCATGACCCTAGTTCATCAGAGGGTCAATTCGAGAGGAACATGCAACTTAAGCCTATTAAGGCCAAGACAACATCATTTCCAACTTCATTGCATGGCCAAAGGCCAAGCAAATCCTAGACCGTATAGGCCAAAGGACTTTCGTAAGGTATGCACTAGCTTGTGCATAACTATCGCTAGTTATTATGCAAATATGCATTCTCAAGTACGTAACACGGTTGAATGATGTTTTCACATAATTCAAGCTTTATAGGCTAAGCTATAAGCATATTGATGCTTATGCATCAAGTATGCTCCAACATACGCACATATTCATATGTGCATTACCGCTCATGCACATTTAAGCTTCATCGATTAAGCTACAAGCATTTTGATGCTTATACATCAAGTATGCTCCAACATATTGGCCACTTCGCATATCTATATGTGCATTACCGCTCATGCACATTCAAGCTTCATTGGTTAAACTACAAGTTTATTGATGCTTTAGCATCAAGTATGCTCCAATGTATAGGCTACGTCGCATTTATATGTGCATTACCGCTCATGCACATTCAAGCAAAGCTCCCTCCCTATATATGTTTTATTCGCATTTCTACAAATAAATATAAGAATAAGAAGTGACATCCATCGACTGCACAAGGCCGAAAAAATGAAGTTATCTTGCCAAAGCCAAGCAAAGCATTCTCAGGTAAGCTACAAGTGAACACGCTAATGTATCACGGTGATGCATTCTTGGCTCGGTGATGCATTCTCAATAATGCATCACGACATAATAGTGCCTTAGCACTATGATGCACTTTCTCTTAAGCAGCATTGGCTTAGTGATACATTGAATCATGCATCACGGGCATAATAGTGCATTAGCACTATGATGCTCTCTCGAATAGCAACATTGGTTAGTGATGCATTCTCAATAATGCATCACGGCACAATAGTGCCTTAGCACTATGATGCACTCTCACTACGCAACATTGGCTTGGTGATGCATTTTCAATCATGCATCACGGCATAATAGTGCATTAGCACTATGATGCTCTTATTTACGCAACTTTGGCTCATTGATGTATTGAATCATGCATCCTGGCATAATAGTGTATTAGCACTATGATGCTCTCACTTACGCAACTTTGGATCAGTGATGCGTTGAATCATGCATCACGGCATAATAGTGGATTAGCATTATGATGCTCTCACTTACGCGACTTCGGCTCAGTGATGCATTGAATCATGCATCACGGCATAATAGTGCATTAGCACTATAATGCTCTAACTTACGCGACTTCGGCTCAATGATGCATTGAATCATGCATCACGGCATAATAGTGCATTAGCACTATAATGCTCTCACTTACGCGACTTCGGCTCAGTGATGCATTGAATCATGCATCACGGCATAATAGTGCATTAGCACTATAATGCTCTCACTTACGCAGCTTTGGCTTAGTGATGCATTCTCAATCATGCATCACGACATAATAGTGAAGTAGCACTATGATGCCTCCTCAAATATGCATCACGCATAATAGGGCCTTAACACTATATTTCGGGGTCAAGGCATCAACACCATGATGCAATCCTAAGCGAGCTTTATAAGATTATGGGAAAGCTTCAACCCAGGCCATGACGCGTCCTTGAGTAAGCTTCATGCAAAAATTGCTGGTGTTACATACTATATCAGAGATTTCTATACGGGAAATAGAAATCATCTCATGCACAGTTGGCAGCAACACTGACATATTCTTCTCCAGAGTACGATAGTTTTTGGGGTTGCCTACGAAGAAATGGCCAAACTTCTTCCATACCTTGGTGTGTAGCGCAACATAGAAAAAAAATAATGAAATCCCCAATACACACGTGTTTGGGTCGAATCCTATCAAACTTGAATTCAAAGTTAACTCTGGCATTCGGGTACTCAACCGAAACAGTCTCCATCATATCAACATTTTATACAACGACACCGCTCGGAGTGCTTTCTTCAAAAATCGCGTCAGGGAGAGCTTTCTCATGATTCAGAGTTGGAAAATACACGTCATCAGCGTCACGGTTCATGGTAATTTTCAATCCTTCATCTACAAGTTCATCCTTCTGTTTTGGTTCGTTCCCTCTCTAAAAACAGAAACATTATAGATATAATAAGTTAAAATACCTCAAGCACAAAGAATTCAAGCACAACTCATGAAGTTCATAAAATATGTTCATTAGAAACCTAAATATTCATTATAAAGTTTTTTAGGTCATGGTGTATGATTTAGAAAGGTTATGGGTCGTTTTGCAAAAACGTTGTCAGAAATATTTTTACACTTCCCTTTGGAAGAACTGAAATTGGCGCTAATTGGTAAAGAATATGGTGGTAATCTATACCAATTAATTCATATGGATGTCTACTACAACATACTAAAAGGGAATATCAATCGGACAAACTAGCTAATAAGGGTGGTCGAAACGCTCGACTACATGACAGCTAAAACCTACGAAATTCTGCCTGGAAAGTTCTCAACTCTCGGTGTCAGGTCTTTTCACCTAGCAAACGGACTCCAAATCCAGAATTTTTTTTTAAAAGTTAGCTCTTCCTTGATAAAAAAAATGATTGGTTAACCATCTCATTCCGACTTCGACGAAGATTCTACAGTAGTTATGGCAAGAAGACCTGAATCTGAATTTTTCTGACGACGAAAATCGCCAAATTTTTTCATGAAATCACGTATGGTTCTATATATTTGGTGGTCTAAGAATTATAATCATGTCATTATGATTCTAAAACAATAAATTAAACTTACTTGGAGATGCGACAAGTCATCGGAAGCAGAAGGCACTTCATAATACGACTCACCGATGAGCTCTTCGTTTTCAGCTCCGGATTCTTCAATTTCTTTAGTCTGGAACGATTTTTCATGTCCCTTGTCTTCTTTGTCCTATTTCTCAGCACTTCCAACCGCAACAGTGCATTCTGACACCAAGGTACTCATAGTGCTAGTCATCTAAGAATGATGGTTATTCATAAGAGTCAGAATTCATCAAGTTCAACAAGACATGAGATTATACATCTCAGAGATCTTCAAAAGAAGCTTTACTTACAACATAGGGTGATGAGGTTCCAAGGAAAGATGGGATACCAAACTTAAAAGGTTGAATACTCAAGTCACCTCGAGGAGTCGCGCCCCCCAGACTATACAAAGGTACTTGTCAGGAAAAAGTATGGATGTACTTCATACATAAAAGAATAATAAAATAAAATACAAGACGCTTACCTTCTTCCAAGGACGGTCTCCACTTTCAGGCATAATTACCTGAGGCCTCTCTCCCCATATTGGGGAGTGGCATCCACCGTAATACCAAGCACAGAGCGTTCTGGGTTCCACGGCTGCAAGAAACAAATTAAACGCTTAGTTACTGAATAAATGATGGTGATTAAACGAAGAACGATTTGAGATACCTATGTCAAGTTGGTGATCGAGTCGCGCCTTTCTCCAGAGGTAATCTTTAAGTTCAGACGAGATGCTAACTCCTCCTTAGAAGGATCATCACATACATCAGAAGACCTACTCGACACGAAGTTCTTAAGGAGATTAAGATATGTGTCCCAGAAACCAGCATATTCATCAGCGACACATCCTTTTCTATCGGCCTGGAAAAAAGGAATGCTTCGACCGGAAATGCTATGGGCACCCTCAGATCGCTAAAGCATTTATACAGAAGGTAGCCCGGTACGGAAATGAGGAGTGGACTGACCAAAGCCCATTTGTCGGGCCGCTTTATTGATATTATAACTCTGAGTGATGAAATTAATATAGTAAACAACAAGAATGTACCCTGGAGTACAACTATTCATAAAAGTGGCCTCACCGACTGTAGTAATATTACTCTCACCATTTGGACCCGAGCGTAGGACAACATCAGGTTTCTCGGAAAAAGTCTCTGACGGAATCACATGTGGAAGCCTCGAACCCCAAGGTCTAAAGTTCACTTTATTCTCATTGTTCTTTAAACTAATAATACTAACATAAGAGGGTTTCTTCCTACTCCAACGAAGGATTCTGGCATATTCTATCCCTGCACTCAGACAAGGAGGCCGAGCCTTTGGCACATATTCGGGAAAATATTCCCATAGCCAAGCTTGCATAAAAATAACATGGATAAAAGACTCTACCTTGGCAATGACCATTGGAGATCCTCATGTCACGAATGAAAGTATCCAAATGATAGTATAAAGAACCCAGAAACAAATTACCAAGAGGAAGAGTTTTTCCACCAGCAAGCACAACATCAACCGAAACAAGCGGAGGCTTCAATTGACCTTCAGGAGAATCTTCGAATACGTCCCTAGAGAGCCAAATTAAGTACAAGGAGCGCATCAATGCATAAAGGATGATCAACAACGACATCGTCAACACTTTTACTACCGTTCCACCAGTAGTCAACCTAAGCGAATAACTTGTGCTATCACAACGGTGAAACTTCCGCATCTCCTTTATTTTTTGAATGAGGATGTTGCCATATTTCTTCTCTTGCTCATACCATTCGACGGGAATGCTACCAACAACTGGCAGTTGTAACAAGACCGCTACGTCCTCTAAAGTGATTGTTAACTCACCCCAAACGCATGTTGCTGAATGGGTTGGACCGCACCAACATGAAATAAATGCAAGAAATCCCTTCGTGTCCTTGTTAATTCTCAAAGTCTCAGACACTCCTATAACATGAAATATCTTAGCATTTTCTAAAACCAGCTTCACCTGAGGATATAACTTTAGCCCATCCTTTCCATTCAGACAGAGAAGTTTGAGACGCCTTAGAATCAATAAATGAAGTTTTGTATTCTCCTCTATACAAACAACACCTGACAAGAGCATGTGGGTAAATACTATGAGGCTGAGGGACGTTATTAGTGTCCAGGATGAAACTGCCAACATTATCAGGATCAACAACCTCCTCAAAAACACCCTCAAAGAATTTTTCATAAATGCTGGGTATATTATCTAGAGAGACAACGTCATAACTTTCGCCTCTATCACGACTAGAAGCAGTAACAACATTATCCTCATGGGCTAGAATAATATTTACGTCAACAAAAGGGTAATCATGCGCAAGGTTTGGTTCTATTTTATATATACAGTATCTGATATGCAAATACATACTTATATATATATATATATATATATATATATAATATCAATTAAATCCAACATCAAGGGAGATCGTTATAAACCATTGCATACCTGGTTGAGCTTAACGATGTTGTAGTGAAGTTGACGAAAGATTTCTACAATCAGAGACAACAATTATGGAATTAGGGTTTTACTTGCAAGAAAGATGTTATTGATATGTGATATAAAAGAAGCTCACTATCAAATCAATACACCAAGAGCATGCTTACCTGATACGATCAAGCAAGTAACGACGATGGAATCTTCACAAACCGGAGAATAATGGTGACAACAGGGAGAAGCTACCTCGGTTTCGAAAAAGAAAAAAAACGTGAATCAATGTTCACGTAAAAAAATAAATGGAATAAACCCTAATCTTACCTTACACCGCTCACTTGTTGTTGGCGCTGATATAGTCTTTGTGGATACGGAGTTGTTGCTATAGGAAGGTGTTGGCACTAATAATAAAATTTGAGGAAGAAGAAGATGCTAGCGAGAGCTTTCATTGTTGAGAGAGCATACAAGTTAGGAGCGCCTCTAAAATTTATGTATGCGCCTCTAAAATTTTAGGGCTTTACTCGGCTAAACCTTCGTTATTTCATGTGCATCCATGCAAACCATCTGCATTAATCAGAACACGGTGATTATGTAAGACTATGAATATTCAGAGTGATCTTTTATGCCATCCCTGAATGAAGACATTAATTAGATGCATACCATCTAAGTACAAAGTCGTATCAAACATTGTCCCAAGTCGCAAACTTCCACGGCTGAACTTGTTAAAAATGTTCTGTATGCACTACATAAAATCCAAGCATAGTAAAAAAATACTAGATCTCATGCGATTGAGAATCACAAAGCAGGCCATGGCCACGAAACTGGCAAGCACTAGCGCTAGCAGCACATAGGCTGTGACCACAGGCAAGCACCAGCGCTAGCAGTGCATAGGGCACACTACCAGCGCCAACACCATGGCAGCGCTGCTAGTGCCAGCGCCATGGACGCGCTACTGCCAAGGCCATTGTCATCACTAGCGCCATCACCTCACCAGTGCCATTACCTCATTAACGTGCCTGAGCATCAGTGCTAGCAGCACTCAAGCCATGCCAATGACACTTATGTGCGTTGTTGTTGCTAGTATAACTTGCATGTTGTAAACATGCTACAAATATGCCAAGGCCATGCTGCGTTGGCATAAACTTATTGGTAGTATTATCTTACAATAAATTCTCAATTACTCACGTACTTTGAGTCTGATAGTCCATGGCTCCACTAACTCCTACGATAAATAAAAACATGGTACATGGGGGGATTTTTCATGGGGTATCAGTCTGGTGGTTTATAGCAACATGCGACGTGGAAACACCCCATGATGGGAAAGCTACAAGTAGTGGTGACGGTTATAGAGGTTAAAGGGATGATGGAGTAATAGTCTAGAAGTTTCTAGAAAATTCCCAAGCATAACTGGCTTGGATATACCATTACTTCCACAATCTCCATCTCACCACCCCTTCAATACATCCACTAATTACGAGGAAAGAAGTGTGTATTCCCAACTACTATAAATATACTACTTAGTCTACTCAGAAGGGCAGAATAAGTTTATTTGTTATTCTCACAAACTCTGTTATTCTCCATAGTTCAACTCCTTTACATACAATTCATCACCATTGATTTCCTCAACTTTCTCTGCTTCTCTCCCCTAAGATCAACCCATCTTCTCTCTTTGTAACCAAAGAAAAACGTGAAAGGCCATTTTCTTGGTTTAGGCTCGTTTTGTACGATTTTGATCCTCGAACGAAAATAAAGTAATTCTACAGTATATTTTTTATCTAGGAGTAATTTTTAGGTACTAATAACGATATAAGGTTAACGAATGATTCTCAGCTGGTGGTTCCGCATATATAAGGAAGATATCAAACATATGATCCATCGTTGCAAAAGTACCGAAAAACTGCGAAGCATTATGCATCTCAAATCCCAAACCTCAAGTGCCGATAGATCTTCCGCTAGGAAAATAGATTTGCTGATGCGTTGGCCTTCGTGTAATCTATGATGAGTGATCCAGAGGCCAAATCAGTAAAAATAGATTGGTTGTGTCATTCTTCTATAAATGAGATGGCACAGAGCATGAAAAACTTGGTGATCAACGCGAGAGAAGAAGAAGAGGAAAACGACTGGCGAATCCCGATCCACGAGTATTTGAGAGAGGGAAAATTGCCAAGAAATAGGTTTCTAGCTAACAAAATCAAGAGCAGGTCAACAAATTATCAATTACGTGAAGGCATATTATATCGTCAATCTTTTCACGGGCCATTGCTGCAATATTTATCTAAGGAAGAAGGGATGGAGATCTTGAAGGCTATCCACTACGAAGATGCAGGGAATCATATTAGGATGATATCATTAGCACACAATGCCAAATCTCAAGGGTACTTCTGGCCTTATATGCACGAATAGGCGAAGGAGGTATCCCAAAGGTACGAAGAATGTCAAGGGTCCAGCAAAAAGATTCATGCTCCAAAGAAGAATTTGCAGTCAGTACTCAGTCCTTGGCCCTTCATGAAGTGGGGATTAAATATCGTTGGGATCTTAGTGCCTGGATCAGGATAGATGAGATATCTGATTGTAGCTACAGATTACTTCACCAAATGGGTAGAGGCCAAAACTTTAAAGAATATAAGAATAATGATGTGTTCACTTTTCTGTTTAAAAATATCATTTGCAGGTTCGGCATACCCATGGCTATTGTCTCGAAAAACGACAAGAAACCCGAGGGAGAAAACATCGCCATGTTGTTCAATGCGTTCAAGATCCAACAAGGTAAATCTACTCGAATGTATCCAGAAAGCAATGGGCAGGCTGAGGCAACGAACAAAACCATAGCTGATAATTTAAAAGAAGAAGTTGAATGGGGCGACATAAAGAATGGTGTGAAGAATTACATAATGTGACATGGGCATACCGTACAACCAAGCAAGAGGCAACATGAATGTCTATATTTCACCAAACATACGAAGTCCACCGAAGTGATGATACCAACTACGAAGAGGGAGGCTTGGATTAAGAATCTAACATTGAACTTGATATTGTCTAAATTGGATGAATTGGAGGAGAATCTGGAGATAGATCTTCAGCATATGGAAAACTATCATCGGAGGCTAGCGCGATAATATAACAAGCGAGTCAAGTTGTGAGATTATGAGCCCGATGAGATGGTTCTGCGCGAAATACTACCATACCAAAAAGGACCAGGAGGAAAATTGGAGCCAACTTGGGAAGGACCATACATTGGCAAACGAATAGTGGGAAGCAGCGCATATGAATTGGTAGACCACGAAAGAGCGAAGCTAGATCATCCGTGGAGTCCCAAATACGTCAAAAAAAGTATTACCCATGAAGCAGGAGTAGCGGCCGAAGGCGCTCGGAGAAGGTATAATTATACCTAAGAATTGTCATATAAATAAAAAACCTGGATTCCAGGATAGAGCCCCATGCGATGTGCCCCAAAATACGCTCATGGGGCGAGGGCAGTCACTACATGAGACCTATTATTCGCTTAAGAGGCGAGAGGAAAACTTGTAAGCCCTATGGAACATTGCATGGATAAGCTCTGGAGTTATTCGCCACAAATGGCAAGAGGCGCACTGAGTAAGAACTTATACGCTGGGTTCGGAGGGAATATTTGTCCCCCAACTATTGGTAAGGGGTATAGACTATGCAAGAGGGTCTGAGGTACACGCTTGAGGCATGGGTGGGCGGGACGTTTGAAGCGTTATTCGGATATTTCCATAATGTCTCCTTGGCAGATTATTCCTGATCCCCAAGACACCCTATTTAGGGCATGAACCTCGTACTCATAGCCAAATAGGCGAAAGAATAAGAGGTCCCGGAAAACAACTAATTGTTGTATAACGGGATGGTAAAATCTAGGTACATCTACCAGAAGTAAGATTCCTTGAACGGGCAATCGATGGGAACATAAAGGGATGACACCCACCATTTGGGAGATGATTGGTCAGATAAGACGAGGTTAAGAGACTATTGCTCGCGGGAGTATTTAGGATCGTACTTCGCCGACGAAGAAAATGGGCATTAGAAACGTACCAATTTGCATAATCAGATAAGGCAAGGTCAAGGGCCTATCGCTCGTTAGAATATTTGGTCATGCGACTTCGTCGACAAAATAAATGGCCATTAGAAATGTACATCTTTGTTTATAAGTAAATTTTGGCTGAGGCAATCATCCAATATTTAGTCTATTTAAAAACGAGTAATGAAAACGATTGAATGTCATTACTATTTGAGCAGAAACAAAAATTATGATCAGGTTAAAGAAGAAAGTTCATTTAAAAGGTAACTTGCCCTCCAAGGTTGAGAGCGCCCAAATTATCAAAAAAAAAACCCTATCAACACAACATTATCTATAGCAAGCAGGAAAAGGAAAGAAACTGCAACAAAGAAAAGAAGGGTCCTCCAAGAAAAGATCTTAAGTCCATCACCACCAGGAGTTGCATCAGCTTCGTCTTGATTAGCAGAGACATCAGCTTTATCCTTCGCAAAAGGATGTTCTTCGTTCATCCGAACCGCGTCATCTTCATGAGATTCTTCGTCCAAATCTTCGTTATCCTCTTCTTCGTCATATGCCACATTAGGGAAGTCCAAGGTCACCTTGGGAAAGTTTAAATTTTTTGCAGAAATCATCAGCGAACTTCTGACATATTTTATTTACATATGTTTGGGCGCTCTTTTTTATCTCCTTGACAACAATCTTGGTTTCCTTCTCGTACCGGTCAAATTCGTTGTTGAGATCCTCCACTTGGCCAGCATAGTTTCTCTATCAGATAAAGCTTGCCTCGGCTTCTCACAAGCTTCATCCAGTTCTTCCTGCAACTTCTTCCCATACTCTGAAAGGGTGTCACAAATAAGAAAATTCAGTCAAGACGTTCGCATGAGTATAAACAGAGGCAGAGGTTGAGGCAGCTTATCGCAATAACCTTCTTTCTGCGAGATAATTATCCTAAGGGTTTCTTCAATATCCTCTTTATCCACGTTACATTGAGCTTCACTCAATCAATCTAGGGTTTTATCGGACGCTTTGCCAGAATTTCCCTTGAGGAGAGCAATAGTCTTGTCCTTTTTCTTCAGCCAAGCAGTGAGATCCTTATTATCCTTCGCAAGCATTTTGTTGGCCTTCACGATTTTATCGTGGTCTTTCTGTTTTTATGTAGCTTCGCCGTTGTTGTATCTTGTCTTGTAAGAATTCTTTTTTTCTCGGTTCGCCAGTCTTGGGTTTTTCATTCCAGTCGAGTAATAGTGGTTTGTCAACGGTGACACTCGTCCATATACGAGTTCAATAAGTCCTGAGACTCTGCTTGCTGACGAACCAACTCAGTTTTTTGCTCGTCAAGGATGAGATTCAGTTCGTCCACATTTTCTAACTCTCGGGTCAAGTGGAATATACGACCACCATACTCTTCGTTCTTCGCATCCAAGATCTCGTATTCTGTTCTGCACTGCTTGGCGGTTTCTTCTCTCTTCTGACAGCGTTCTTTAGGGTGAAATAAACCTAAGTATTAACTAACAAAAAAGAAAAGAAGGACTAATAAGGCGAAGAAGAAAAGGTCACGAAGCTCGCCATGAAGTTCATCATTTCGATGCCTTAAGGATTTAGTTGTCTCCTTCTCTTCAGCCAGCTCAGTCTGCAACTAGGAATTCTCCGTCTTTAGCCTCTGGCGATGCATCTCAGCCGGGCAAGACTCCTTAAGATAGACGAGTTGGCGATTATATTTTTACACAGTTGACACATGTTTATTGAGAAACACAAGAAGACTTCAAGAAGCGAAGAAAATCAAACACAACAACAACTTCACTTACCATGGTCATCATCCCAGCGTGTTGGTGCCGGCTCAGTGAGGCGGACACGTCAATTTTTGACTCCGCATCCAGAGTAGCGAAGGAAGTGGAAAACATCTTCATCATGGCACTGCACACCTGTCTAGGAATGTCTACTGGACTTCCTTCTTTCAGTGACTTAAAAACTTGGTCCCAGGCATTCGTATCAGCATACGAACATTCTTCATTAACATGGGGAGCATTATACACTGCCATCTACTAGTCTTTCTCAACTTCAGGCTATTTAGTAGCTTCAACAAAGGGTTCTTCAACAATAGTGCTCCGAGGAGGAGGCTGAGTAGACTTATTTCCCTCATCTACCATTTGCTCGCCAATCAGTTTCTCAGCATCCTTCGCGGAAGAAGTGTCTTCGTCAGCAATAACCTCATCTTTCGGTGAGGGCGCTGGTTTCGTCACCGTAGCCTTTACCTTCATCCTCTTTAGGGAATCACCAATGTTTGTCTTCACAAGACGGCGAGTTTAAGTAATACCAGATGACTCGCTCGCACCGACCTTCGTAAACAAATTCGCCTAAGTCAGTTAAAGAACAGAGGAAAGTATGGGGAATATAACGAGGAAAATTATGTTCTTTACCTTCCTAGTATCTGAAGGTGCTCGCTTGCGAGAAGTTTGAGATCTCGCTTCAGCAGTAACGGGAAGAGTATCCTGCGACAACCACAAGAAAGTTAGTACCTGACGAAGTAAAAAAGAAAGTAACGAAGTGAGAAAAAGAAAAATACCTCGGTCGATCTCTCTGGCCAATTCAAGGCCCATGGAATAAACGGAGCCAGAGGTTGATGATTCCCAAGAGGACCCTGACGAGGACTATGGTCACTGTGTATTCCCCAAACCCATGGACCTTCAAGAATCAAAGGAAACTTCATCCATTATTCGGAGTTTGAACGACGAAGAAGTTTGTTAGTCTTGTTTCCCTTCAGATCAAGATCAGGAAGAAGAAGCATGAGATCGTCAGAGATGTTCGCCTAGTTAAAGCGAATGGCCCACTTCTCTTCTCGGCGATCAAGAAGGTTTGGGATGTAGATTGACAGATATGAGGTAGCAGTATAGTCGGAAGATTCGAATGGTTTCGACTCCTCGGGCATAGTAGAAACACCTTGCGAGCGAGCTACGAACTCATTCAGCAGGCAAATAGAATTCCCACTCAATTGAAAGACGCCACGCTGAGGATTCAAGCGAGTCAAAACTTTCTTAGAAGAGGGGGTTTGCCAAATTATATAAAGGGATTGGAAGACCATCTCTCAATGGTCCCAAAGTGATTATAACCCTGTTTGCATTCCAATCTTCCTTCTGAATCGATGACAAGTCAAGGTTGGTGTTTTTCAAATCCCCTTCAGGAACAATGAGTTTGATGCCTCACTATCGGAGTTCTCTGTCAAAATAAAAACGTCCTTTGTGGTTGATTTCTTCGGTGGCATAGTACTGAAAATCAAAAGATGAAAGAGTTTAATCAGAAGATTCAAGCAAAATCCATGGTAACAGAATCAAAATCAAGTGGAAGAGAAAGTTTAATCACAAAAACAGTAGCAGGAAAACTCACCTGGTAGTTGATGATTGATGGAGAGAAGCGCTTCGGTTGGCAGATATAAGAAGAGTTAAGAAGTTGCAGAAAGAATGATAGGGAGGAAGAAGAAGAGTCAGAGAATGAAATGAAATGAAGAAAAACATTCTGTGGTGTATTTATACCACAGGTAACCGGCTGAAGTGGTATAAGGTCATAAAGGTGAAGGTAACCGGCTGAAGTGGTATAAGGTCATAAAGGTGAAGGAGGCAGTGACTTGTCGGTTACAAAGTGATGAAGTAAAGACGTGGAAACGGTTTTGCGTGAAATTCGAAGATGTGGCGACGGTTTGTAATTGAAGAAATTCTCTTCCCATCCTATCATGTTTCGGACGACAAGAGAATAGGCAAAATGTTTAGGCAGAAAATCACCTCGTCAGTGTAAGCATCGCTAAACACAAATACAAGAGAGTCATCTTCGAAGTGGACACTGAATACCTTCTCAAGCATCACTTTACCCATCTTCGAAATATCCGTCCAGTTCACGAGATTAGGACACGTGAAAAGCACTAAAAGAAGATATACGGTCAAGTTTGAATTGGAAAGTTGAGCATTTAATGCACGAACAGAAAGGTCAGATCAACAGTCTGTAATATGACGGAACAAATGGCGAGATATAATTTGACGAGGTACAGAGTGATAACGACATTCTTAGCGATGATTGATTGATGAGTTGACCAGCGAAGAGAAAATACCACTTAAGATAAACCCTTCAGTAAGAAAGCTACAATGAAGATTTCCGGCGAGGATGTCAAACGAGCGAATTGAGATGTTACTCACTATTATTATTTGCCTATATATAGGATTGTAAACAGTGTAAAAGGGAGAGCGTTTTGATAGAGCATTAGAAGAGAAAGCTGAGAGAGATCTGGTACTCGACTAAAAACTTGTAATCACCTTCCATTCTTAGTTAAATCATCCCGTGGGCGTAAGTTTTAACACCGAACCACATAAATCTCTTGTGTCATTTTATTTCACTTATTTATGTGTGAATCTTAATTTTTCGACTTGACTAACAACGTTGATAATAGCTTAGAATTGTTACTTGGGTGTGTTGTGGAATTTCCTACGGCTACAAAAACATTAAAATTTAAAATTTTAAAATTTTAGAACATACTACAAATATCTAAGAGGGGAATGGTAGCAAAGGGATAATTTGCTTGAATGCACGTATAATTAGAAGTGTGTAAGTTATAGAGATGGAGGTTTCCCCGGGAATCCGCGGAATACATATATATTGCGTCTGAACTAAATGCCATTTAAATAAATCCCCTTGAATTAATTGCTGACTCCATGATATCAAGTTCAAAAATCCCAGCACCATCTGCAGAAAAATCCAAAATGAAGTTATAACTAGAAAATGATAATATGGAGATGCGACATCAAGGAGCGATCCCAGAATTATTTGCACCCCATTTAGTAAGTAAATCTGCCACTAAAATTACTTCCCTATATATGTTTCTAAAACTGAATTGCACAGTCATGAGAAACGCCAGAGAACTATAAATAATGGGCCTAGATCACCCATGAAGAACAAGAGATCGTTTACTTATAGAGCAAAATCCCGATGAAAGAAGTTTGATTTCTCCTCTTCGCTTATGATAAACCAACTATAAAGAATCTACTTTCAGTTGCACTAACCATCAGTAGTGCAGCTAAAAGTTATGAGCCAGAAGAAGAGACTAATGCAGTCAGAGGCAAACTATAGACAGTACAAGGTTAGCTTTTTTGTTGATAAGGATAAAGCCGACGTGGTGATAAAGGGTCTCTTAAAACGTCTTGAAAACCATGGTTTAAGACACGTTGGACAACATGTCTCACTTTGCTTGAAGTATAAATAGATGTTACAGAGTTTTAATTCGATAAAATTATATCTCATCTATTCACAATTGGTTGATGTCTCTATCTTTCTTTTCAACTTGGTTAGTATCTTTTTACCTTTTTCTTGAGCAGTTAGACATAAAAATAGTTTTTAATGGAGGAGTAGCTCTAGTCTAGATATTTTCCCAAAACGTGGTGGAAAAGGACAAGCTCTTGCCTATTTGCTTAAGAAATTTGGTCATGGAAAACAACCCCGGAACACTCTTGTTTGTGATGATTCTGGCAATGATGTTGAACTCTTCATTGTTCCAAATGTACACGGTGTCATGGTTGGTATCCTAAACATAGTGCTTTAGTGCAACCATACATCATTGCATTAATCGGTTTTAAAATGCATGATATAATTTATGCTTCAATTATCTACATTATGCAGGTAAGCAATGTGATAGAGGAACTTTTGCAGTGGCGCGAAGAAAATGCAAAAAACAATCGTAATATAATCCATGCAACTGAGAGGTGTGCAGCTGGAATCATACAGGCTATTGTTCATTTTAAACTAGGTCCAAACCTGTCGCCTAGGGATGTTATGGATTTCTCAGAAAACAACCTTAAGATCACAAGTCATGGTCATTAAATAGTAGAATTCTGCTTGTTCTATGAGTGATGGCGACGTGCAGAGATCGCTAACCCTGAACAACATATTGGAAACTTGAAAAATATCTTTGTGTGTCTACTATAAGTTTCCATTGTTTGGTAATCTTATTTTGTACATATTTTATAGAGGTTTAGGAATTGACTTGTCCCTACTATAAGTTTCCATTGTTTGGTAATCTTATTTTGTACATATTTTATAGAGGTTTAGGAATTGACTTGTCCTGCAACGTTTAATGACTTTTTATAAAAATACGAAAGAAAATGGATCGATTTTTCAAATATCTCTAAAATATGGTTCTAGTAGCCATGTAAATATTAGGATTGGTGAAATGGACACAAAAAATTCTAGACAATGCATAACTTCTAAAATATGTATCCGATTTTAGCAAAATTTATATTTTTGGAAAAGGTTTTAGGTGATCTACAAAACAAGATCTATTTGTTGATAGTAAATATGAAAGTTTCTTTTTTTTTTTGAAAAAGAATAGATAGGATGAAACTGGTTGCATCCTGGTTTAAAATAAGACAGAAAAAGGTTATTCGAAAAGTAGGTAGTATGAAACTGGATGCATCCTGACTTAAACTAAGAAAAATACCTATTCAAAGAATAGATATGATGAAATTAGTTCCATCCTTGCTTAAAATAAGATAGAAAAAATTATTCGAAAATAGTTAGAATGAATCTGGTTGCATCTTGGCTTAAACTAAGATAAAAAAACTAATTCAAAATATAACTAGGATGAAAGTGAATGCATCCTGGCTAAAACTAAAATAAGAAAAATTATTCGAAAAATAGCTAGGATGAATCTTGGTGCATCCTACTTAAAAATTGAGACGAACCAAGATTTATCATTTTTTAAACTCTAAAATTTGCACCACCATGATCAACTAGATTGAAAACGCAATTGAGTTGAGTATACATGATGAACCTGGATTCATCAAAGTTTAATTAGGCGGATGCATATAGGTAAAACCGGTGTTTCCATTAATGCAATTGGATACATCATGTGTTATTCTTGGACGAATATGAATGCATATAGGTAAAACCACTATTTCTGCACTCGTTTCATATATAAAAAAAATCAAGCGCAACCACCACCACTACCAATATTTTCAATCGCAATTAATATCATATTACTACCACCACCACCTTTAATAGTAACAAAAATACAATAAATTCCACCATCACCTTCAATATAAAAATAAATAAATATCTAAATATGCAGGATAAAATCAGATACATCCTGAGGAAAACACATTTCTCTGTTGTTTAATAGTTAACATTTTAGCCATTGGTATTTTGACTAACATTTGACCATCATAGACCGACTGTTGGTTAGGATTTTTTATTTTTTTATTAAAACACTATTATTATAAAATTAAAAGTTGCATCATATAAAAGTTAGTGCATCTTTGTGCACCACCACTAAACTAAGGGTGTACATTCCTCCCACTTTTATTGGCTTATATCTAACCCTAGTTATCTAACATCGAAAGTGGAGAATCAAAAGCAAATTATCATTAAATACATCTCTTGCCTTTTTCTTTTTACATCTGGTTTACATTTCTCTTTCTTCTATATTTTCAGCTTCATGGAATTAAGATCAGGTCGTCTTTCAGATTCATTACTTCTAAACAAACAATCAACATAACCCGAATAAATATTCGAACAATAAAATCCTTTAACAACACAAACATGATCTTAGCTTACCAGCAACAATATGGGAATTAACTTAATTCCAATTACCATTTGGTGTTTATGTATGTGCTAATATAATAGTCCACACAAACCATCACCTCTTGTTAATGCTGCAACATGTGGTATTGTATTAAAATGTCCTAATCCGCACAAATCTTCACATCTTGATTACCACTTGCATCAATTGCACAAAACAAGCCATTACTCAAAGCTGCCGATATGGAACTCGTTGATCCAAATCTAACTACTTTTTTTCAATCATAACCACTCTGGTAGAAGAATTAATGAAAACCCATGTTGAAAATCCATTTCTAGTTGATGAAAACCCATGTTGAAAATCCATTTCTAGTTGGTTTTTTTTTCTGGGTTTTTTTATGTAGATTTCTATTGACTATTTCATCATTATATCTTCCAAAGGATTTTTCTTTTACAGTGAGTTTTGGAGAGTTAGTCAGTTCTGGATTATATTAATAAAATCGCTCGGTTTTATGTTCACAGAATCACAATATTAAGTCAAGTTCTAGAATGGATAAATCGAAAAGATTAGAATGGATATATTTAACAGAGATATGTTTGTAGTGTTCATGATTGATGTATATTCTACAGGGCTGTCAATGGGTATCTGATTATCCGGGATCGAATTGGGTCCGGGTTCTCATATTAGATTCATTAGTAGTTTTAATATCCGACGGATAGATTCGAATGGACCCGAAATCTTAACAAGTTCTAACGGGTATTACCCGGCGGGTATCGGATACCCGGATATTTGTCATTTGTTTGTTAATTTTATCTAAAATTCAAAGACTTCGTCTAGTTTTACTTGGATTTTTTTTTTTTTTCTTAGATTTAATCTTTAATTAGAACATTTACATACATGTAACAATAACTTTGTATGAAAAATTATTCGTTTCAAGCCAATATAAAGAATTTTAAAAAATATATTGTTGATTTTAGAAGACCCGTTAAATACCCTGACCCGGTGGGTATTTATATTTTTAATCGGGTCCGGTTCCGGGTCCACTAAATTAGGAACCAGACCCGACTTTTTTAATAGGGTTCGGCTCTCGGTCCATTGGTACCCGGGAGGAACCGGACCCGTTGACACCCCTAATATTCTGATTAAACTGTGAGATTGAGTTGAGTTTTGTGGAGGTTTGTATTTAGCAGGATTTTCTTACCATGGAGCGACGTATAATAATTTCATTTTTTTTTATCAGTAAGGAATTTGGCGCTAGTGCTGGTATCATCACCCAGTGACATCGGCAGACAGATAATAATTTTCTGGAAGATAGAAATCTTAATTCCATGAAGATCAAAATTCATAAGAGAAAGAAATGAGTGAAATGTTAAAAAGATGTAAAGAAAGGAGAGAATGTATTAATGAGTTTTTTTCTCTACTTTCCGATAATAAATAACTAGGTTAGATATAAGCCGATAAGAATGGGAGGAATGTGCACCCCAGTTTAATGGTGGTGTGATAAGTGCATAATTTATATATTTTAATTATCATTTTCTTATACTTATTTGCTAGACTTTGTGTGAATTACCGTGTGTTAGTATTACTTTTGTAGTTTATGTGTTTTATTAGGTTAGATGTCTGAAACAAGTGAAATGGAGCTTTACAAGAGAAGAATTGCCAAATACTCAGTGGAACTCAGTCTATTCCAAGATCTCTACTCTCCATCTTGTAGAAAATTGGATTACGAAGCCAATGGCGAAAGAACGAAGTCATTCCGAGGTCGTACGAAGAAGTTACAAGCAAACCAATAACTAAGGGCAAAATGGTCATTTCAAGTGAACTATCGTTGGCACTCGGTCGTATGCTAAGGGGTAGCTGAGTTTCAAATACAGTTAATTGCACCGTCACTGTTGCTAAGGGCTGTCCAGTTTTGAATTTTGTTAACGGCATCAGCTTAAATGTTAGGGGCACCACTTTCCTTTTCTTCCTCACTTCGAACAGGTGAATTCAGAATTGTTGTTGTAGGTTCGAATCCAGGGCAATGAGTCATAACGAGCTTCGTGTTAGTTTCATATAGCTGGAGTTTGTGTTGATGGAGGGTGCTGCAGTTAAGCTCGAGGAGTTGAAGATGGAGAAACTCGATAGTTTTGCCGTGATGATCCATCATGATTGATCATGATAGTTGTTAATGATGGTTTCCTAGATTCGCATGAATGTAGTGGAATTAATGGAGCTGATATATGGCGTGAGTGATGATCGGAAGCAAGTTTTAAAGCAAGAAAAAGTTTGTCCTTCCTTGCTGCCATTAATGGCCGAGAAAGTCTGAGATGGTTGTGATGTTGGTTCGTTTCAATTGATGGCTCGGTGTCTATGGGTTTCGGTGATGGTGTGGAACTTTTGGGAGGAGCACGATCTGTAATGATCATGATGGTGGCTGGGAGCACTCGAGTTTGTCAAGTCTGTGATGGAATTCGAGTTTAATGGTTGATTGATGATGGCTTTGTGGCTGAGACGCTGTGAGCAGTAAAATGGAGATCGAGTTCTTGTACTGGGCAGGGACACAGTTTGGAAGTTGAGCTTGAGTTCGAATCTATGTTGATAACGTTGTTGGTTGGTAAAGCAGTTGGATGAGTTTGAGTAAATGGTGATCGAGTATGTTCGAGTTAGAAAGAAGAAACCGAGATAGTCAGAGAAGAGGAGTTTTAGCAAGACACAAAGACATGATTTCGGTGGAGAAAATATAGGATCAAAGCGTGTGCAATATTTCTTAGCTGGTCGGTGGAGTTTTAAAGCCTATCTTGTTTCCTATTTGAAGAAAATCTCTAGGAGAGGCGGTGACTCTTTTCTATAAATAGGACCGTGCATTATAACTTGAAAGATAATTTTTTCACGGACAGAAAAAGGTTGAGACGCTGAACAACCTTCACATACCTCATACACAGACACTTCTGGACGGACAGACTTAGACCTTCACGTACACGAGATATCTTCACGGAAGAACAAGGGTTAGTTTGTGTTTATTTTATTAATTAATTTTTATAGCTTTTGAAAAAGTTATATTGGACTAATTCTCTTATTAGGATAAAAGGATGAACTTGTAGAGATGGATTTCTTTGTGTTTCAAAACTAGGGTTTTCAATTATAAAAACTTAATGTTAATGTTTTGTCTCTCTTTCAACGTTTTATCTTCCTCAATAATTTTTCATGTTCTATGCCACGTATAGTGCATCGTTTGATTAGTAGAAGAACTCGTTGAAACCCTACTTTAAACCGTTTTACGAATATTCTTTGACTCTTTATGCCACGTATAATTAGTACTTCGAAATTCTACCTTAGGTTGAGAACAAACAATTCTTTTTGAAAATTCTTTCTTCGATTCTTAAACGAAAAATCTTCTGTGTATTAGTAGCTAGATTTGCTATTTTACATGAGTAAAATCAAGACCCCTTGTGACGAGCGCAATTAAACCTTAATCTACAACGGATTCCCGAAACCTTAACGTTTTCCTCTTACTGTTTTCCAACTTTAATAAATAGTTTTCATTCGCTCATTAATTTAATTATTTCTAAACAAAACCTAAAAAAAATATTTTAATTAATTTTAATATAAACTCCTCGTGGGAACGAACCATATTTGCTCTTGTCTACATCTTTCGACATTGTGCGCTTGCGGTAAAACAAAGTCGGTTTTCCGACGCATCATGGTGCACAATATTACACTCAATAAAAACAAACCAAACAAGTAACATCATTATCACCATAACCATCGTCTCCATTTGTACATGGTGCAACAGAATTCCCAATTTATTTGCTTATACGATAAAAGAAAGTGAATCAAGTGGGAGATTTGGTACCGTGGAAGGGATGATCAATGGAGAAACTTAGTTTTCAACTTAAAATCGAGATTCAGTCGTTTCACATATTAATTCCATACCTCTTTCTCTGCTTCATCTAATCTCCTTGCACCAGAATAAATACTCTATCTTTGATACTTCTTTGTTTCATAAAAATTGAATTATTTTAAATTTATCCAATTATTAAGGAAATAAGAAGATAGGGATACTTTAGGTATTTTTCCAATAATATTCTTATGGATAACAAAAAAAAAATATTAGAAATGACATACCTCTCAGATTATGACACGGATATTGTAAATTTTATATCGTTGGAAAGCATTTTAAAACACCTACGTAATGGATATAAACATGACTATCAAATGTGAAAATATTTAGAGAATCCAAGAATGGATCCTCTCTCTTCTAGAAACCCACCATTAAGATGGTTTATATCTAAAACCCATAGTATAAGATTATCACTACAAAATGGTAAGTTTTGAGTTGACTTTGTATTTTGATAGTTTTGGCATGGCTAAAATACCCTTATCTTCTTATTTTTACTAACAAATTTATTGGAAAAAATATTACCAATTAGGATAAATATCGGTCCATTAATTATTACAATTATCTCAACTTATGATAACTACGATTTTCACTAGTCAAAATAAATAGATGTTAAAAATTGTGATTATCACTAGTCGTAAACTTGTGAAAATTGCAATCGTCACAAATAACAACTGATTATTACAGATGAAAACTACGATATTCACTTGTATTTCGAGTGAAAAAGTGCAAATTTCTGTTTTCACTTTTGCTTAAGTGAAAATTTGAGTTTTTAATATTAAAAATTGTTTTTCACCTAGGGAGACAAATAACTAAAGTGAAGAGAGAGAAAAAAAATTAATAGAGAATAAGAGTTATTTAGGAGATAATTTAGAAAATATATATAAAAAAGATAATTTAGGGAGTAAAACCACGAAATATGGGAAATTTTAGGGGAAAAGATTTTTAAGATTACTTGACAACTTTTTTTGTTAATTGGCATTAATTTCCAAATTTAAATAGAAGGTTAGTTTTGCAACCAACTTTTATAACAGTTGATTCTAGGTTTTTGATATATCATATCGGTGGGTATCTAGTATAGAAAGTACATATTTTGGGCTAAAAGTGATTTTCCTCACCATTAAATTAAACATATTTATTATACTAAAATTTAACAACAATAATAAAAAGTAATTTTAAAAAAATTCTATTATTTAATAAAAATAACTAAATTTTTATGAAACAAAATTTTAAAATAAATAACTTAATTTTATAAAAGGGAGGGAGTATCATAATGCTCCATGAAGTTATATCTCTTTGATGCATTTTGTCGAACACATAACGGGAACCTAGGGGATATCCGCATCGCCCATGAGCTTCTATAAGGTTAGAACTCAAATGGGTACGAGAATTCCAAATTCAGATTGAATATCTATGATGTTAAACCTATACATGCTAATAGAAGAGAAGACCTGTAATAAAATTTGGTACGACAAAAGTACAAAATATTGTCAACTGCTTAAGGTTTTGATATATGAAGCACCGATACTGACAAGAGAATATAAATACGGGAATTCATCGACTTTCAAAAAATAATGGATACAAAATATGGTGGGAAACGTATATTTATTAAAAATATTTTATGTAATAATAATTCATTCTGATAAAAAAAATCACATTAAATACAAAATCTCATAAATATAATTTGAAATTTAAAAAAAAAATATCTAACATCTCGCTCGCCCATCACTCATTAATATTATTTTCATAAAAAGCATTGTTTCTAGTTTTGGCTCGTCAAAACATTCGTGGTATATGATACATATATAGATTTTGTATATTTTCCATCATCTATAAGTATAAATATTTATAAATATATAAATTTTTTATCTAAAATTTTAAATATATAGATTTCATACATAAAAATATATATTAAAATATCGAAAATATCCCCTTTTAGAATATTCTAGAATATTTTTATCCTTTTTATAATTTTAAAAAATAGATTATTTAAATAGAATATCTGATATATATATATCCCTAAATATCTCCAAATATCTAATATTGATACGGGTCGATATAGATATATCATCAATTTTAAAATATTTGTGTTTGATAGGTTTTGAGTGTATTCAGGTTTAAAAAAATGAAATAATTGCCGCACATTAATCGCGGGACAAACAAAAAAGGAGAAGATGACGCATATAAACAATCGTATTACATCCGTTCACATGCATTCGGTCCATCATCTCTAGTTTATCAATGTGTATTAGCTAACGTGCCAAATAGTTAGAGAAAGGTTTCATAATCAGATATTACAAAAATCAGTTTTAGTAGAAGGAAAATGATTGGATAGAATATTCAATTTGAACAGTTGAAAAATATCTTAAGTTTTTTTTTAGATATTTGAACAATAATTAACTAAAAGTTATTCAACCAATTTATTGCCTAGTTTTTCATTAAGCCTAGTTTCTCCAATTTCATCAATAATTCTCAATTCTTATTTGAACCATGAATTCTATAGTATTATAATTAGTTTACATCATTTGTTTTTTAGTTTCCTTTTCGTAATTTTTTTGTTCTAATTCTTCATTATACTTATTTGCCCTTATTGAATTTAAAAAAAATATATAACATCTTACTGAAACAAACACATATGATAAAGCCTGATTTAGGGGCTCCCATATTTATAGAGGGGTTCCAATGTGAGGCAGGGTGACATAAAAATCCATTAAGGGGTGTCCTATGGGCTATGTTAAATGTCCATATTACCTTTCTATTAATGAAAAAGTCTAATTTGCCCTTCAATCAATTAAAACCTAAACAAAACAAAACCTTATAAAATTTCAATTCCAATTCAAAACCTTTCCCTCTCCCTCCATATCTCCTCCTTCTCCATTTAAACCGAATTTCTCCATCGAATCAAAATTTCGTCGTCGATTAAACTCTAAAATTCATGATGAAGAATCCTACTAAAGGTGTAGAAGGTACTAGTGATGACAATCCGGATAAAACTAAACAAACTAAGGAAGAACTTGGGTTACAGAAAAATTTACGGTTGGGTTCGATTGGAAAACCAAACCGTAACTGGTTTGTTCTTCGTTTTACGGTTGGGTTATTAAACAAACCCAACCGTAAATTTAAAGGTAGGAGATGAAGATCAAAGTTTACGGTTGAGTTCGATTCTGAACCCAACCGTAAAATTATTTCCACTTACAAATTTTTTGGAAGTTACGATTGGGTTTAATTATGATTTCCAACCGTAAATAATTTTGCATATGTCAAATTTTTTGTGTTGAGGATTATTTACGGTTGGGTTCGATTTTAAAACCCAACCATAAATTCTTCTGGTTAGTTAAAAAAAATTGTTGAGGATTATTTACAGTTGGAAAACCCAACCGTAACTAAACAAGTTTCAACCATAAACCTGTCAGTTTATGTTTCCTTAAAGTAGACAAACCCAACGGATTTTTTATTTGAAAATCTAGCCGTTGGGTATTTTTTCACTGTAAAAGGAAACCTTTCCCTTTCACTTTCTCATTATTCCCTATCCCTTTCATTCTCATTTACGGTTGGGTTCGATTACAAAAGCCAACCTTAAATGATCATCCACCAAAACTAAAACGGCTATTTACGGTTGGGTTTTCAGCTAAAACCCAACCGTAAATATTCCTGGATCATTTAAAATTGGATTCTAGTACTTGTGTTGTTTTCGGTTTTTCTTTGTTTGAATGACCCAATTTACCTTCAGTCTAGTTAAAATGATTGAATAAGTTTAAAATTTTGATTTTTAAACCCCAATTTTACCTTTAACTCAATGGTCCAAAAGATGTTTTACGGTTGGGTTGGGAAGCCTAAACCCAACCGTAAATATTGGATGAAATTGTAAACTAAAATTGGTTTTTACGGTTGGGTTGATTGGCAAATCCCAACCGTAAATCATCCTGGATAATAATTTTTTTTAGATTATTTACGGTTGGGTCCGATGCGAAAACCCAACCGTAAAACTGTTAAAATTTGTAGTTCATCCCTGAACAAGCGGTTACGGTTGGGTTGGGAAGAACACCCAACCGTAAAATTCTATGAATAAAAAAAAACTCATCTTTTATAATGTAATTTCATCAAATTTGAGCCATTAAAATACCAAGAGTTTAAGTTAGAGGTATACCTCACTACTCTGGTTGATTGAATCAAAATCTAGGGTTTTTTAAAAAACTCTAGAAAATTATCTTAAATTTCCTCTAATTTTTCTTCCCATTAAACCAAAAAGAAATTTTTTTGATTTGATTTGATTAAGTATAAAATTATTTAAGATTAATTATGATTAGCTTAATCTATTAGCTAATTAGTTTTACTAATACTAACTAATCATGGGTATTTTGGTCATTATAAAAACATCATGGATAAGGGGTTTTTGAAGTTTACTTCAAATGTCTCTATTTTGTCTTATATGAGGAGCCCCTCTATGAATTGAGGAGCCCCTAAATCAAGCTTCCTATTTATTGTATAGAGCGTATATATCATTTGATTTTTATGTCAATTGTTCTTTTGTATTTGCTTTCACTTTTGCTACTGTAATTTAGCTTTGCTTTCCCACTTTTAATTGTTGTTGCTGCATTTGACCACGTAATTAACCTGTGTTGTTGGAAGTTATTGACATCTTTTTATTTCAAGATACATGAAAAATGCAAGTGATATTGAACTGTTATTGTTACAGGTTCTTTGCTTCTTATACATTGACCCAATGAACTATTGTATGAACTTAGGGATGTTAATGGGTCTGATTCCGCTGGATCCGGAACCGATCCTATAAAAAAAACTAGTTCGGTTCTAATTTAGTGGACCGGAACCGAACCTTATAAAAACCCTAAATACCCGTCGAATACGGGTATTTATTGGATCTTAGAATTAGAACTTAAAATAAAAATAACCCTAATACAAATTATGGAGTCCAAATTTATGCACCCCTTGAAAACTGAGGTGCACATTTCGGCCTTTCATACTGGCCTATATTTACTTATCTGTTTTTTCTTAATTTATTCTTTCTTTTTTATTTTGAAATTGCATTGAAAATAGGCGAAAATAATGGCCTCTTTCCTTCTTCTCTAATCTCTTCCTAAAAAAATTTCTTTTGCTCGATATTATCTTCTCCTATCAATAAACCTAAGGTTTCTCTTCACTGAACCAAGATCTACTGCCGGCAAAGCCATGGTCCAATAGGTTATGTAAGAAGAGTTTAATGATATAATTCCAAAGGAAAGGACGAGAAGAATTTGGGTAATAGTTTAAGCTGAAGAATTAGTGGAAGAATGGTTGTTGTCATGGATTTTGTGCTCGTGTAGAAAGGGTTATGAGTGATTTTCGAAGTTATACAAATTTTGGACAAAGGCTTTCGTTGGGAAATCAGTAAAGGACAAGTTCTTTTGCCGCTGAAATTATAGAAAAATGGTTACTAATTGACGAGTGTTTCTGTTTATAAAAGATTAAGGTGTGTTGGGTTATACTCAAAATCAAATTGGGAGAAAGAATGAGAGTTGTAAAAGGGAATAATCACTACCAGTTATCACACCCGTCATCTGTTCGTAGAAAGAACACCACCAGCTGCAGCTCTTTTGGTTTTTGTCTTTGAGTTCTTACTTAATTTTTTAAACTTAATTGTATTAGCATAAACTCCATAATTGTATCTATTTAATGTATGTAAGACTTTGTTATATAATTACATGTTTGATTGGGTAAAATTTTGTGTTTTTTCCATTCTTTGTTGTACAATTACATGTTTATTCTTCACTATCTATTCATGATCAATTGGGTAAAATTTTGTGTTTTTTCCATTCTTTGTTGTACAATTACATGTTTATTCTTCACTATCTATTCATGATCAATTCACTTACTTAACATTATCCAATTCATACCCTTTAAACAATAGTTGCATAGTCATAGGCATAAAAAATTATTAAAATTGAATTTTTACTTCACTAGTAACTAGCTAATGATGGATAATTGATATTTTTATTGCTCGATCAGTTCACGATCACATCATACATCCTCCTACCGCTTTGTTGTGTTAGTTCCTACTATGAGACTAAGTTATTCTATCTGAACATTTTTTTGTACACGGGAGTTGGGAAGAGATAATAATAGATAAAAAGAGAAAAAGATAATAGAGAAAATAGGGCACAATCTTTATTCTCGCCTATTTTCAGTGCATTTTTTTAAAATAGAATAAACCAAAAAACCGAAACCAGACAAATAAATATAAACCAATAGGAGAGGTCGGAATTTACATCCCGGGGTGTACAAATTTGGAATCCAAATTATGTGGTGTTAATGTATGAACAGTAATAAGATTTTCCAACTTTTAGTTATAATGTACGCCCACCACAGTCCAATGTTTTGAAATTTATCTGCTAATCTCCAGACCCACTTTAAACTATATATATATATAATAATAAAGTCCATCCAGTATTTTAATTTTATATAATTTTTATATGATCAGACCCCAAAACTCATATTCCGAACTGGAGTGGAGTTGTAGTATACTTTCATGGATAATTTGAGGTCTAACCATTTTATTTAAGACCTATCTATTTTTGGTTCATAATTAGAGACTAAGATAAGGGATGTGAAATTTCGGTCAAAAATACCAAACTACCCTCTACCCTCTAATTAACCCTAACACTAAAATCATAACATCATGCTTCAAATATATATATATATATTTAATATTTCTATTTTCATTACTTTTTCCAATTTATTAAAAACCCTAAAACAAAAAAAAAACTTTCTATTTCCATCTAGTCTTTCCAAATTCTAAAAATCCTAAACTAACTTTTTCTTCTATCTACTCGGATCTTCCATCTGTTTCGATTATTAAGATAAATCTTTATAGCCCATTCTTTTAATAGAATTTTTCAATTATTCATATGTTCAAAAGTTACTTTTTGTGAACAAAAATTCTAAAAACTAATCAGAATCGGTCGATATATAGATCTGTCGTATCCACTGAATCTATTTATTTCATTTTTTTTTTTAGTTTTCTCAGATAAGAATCGATGGATAAGATACATATATATCCACTGATTCTGATTATATTCATATTTTTGAGTTTTCTTAGTAAGTAAGAATCGGTGGATAAGATATATACTTATCCACCGATTCAGGTTGTATTCATTTTTTTTTAGTTTTCTCAGTAAGTAGGAATCGGTGGATAATAATGTGTGTTATCCACCGATTCTTATCTACTGATTTTTATGTTGCCTTGGATGGTTAGAATCATTCGATAAGCATTGTTTTATCCACCGATTATGTTGTATTCATTTTTGGATTTACTGATGAATAATCCTTGTTATTGAATTATTTTTTAATCTTTAGTCATACTTATCTTTGTTTTTGAATTTATTTTTGCATAGCCAATATAAACAGTCACAAGATAGCCAATTACAGATGTATCAGTCATGCGATATTGATAGACAACCCCAACAGAAAGTTGTTTGTAGCCTCTACAAATTTGGTCTTGGTGTGAAAACCAAATTGGAGGAAGTTTTGGTGCTCCTAGGATCTTGATGAAGTTATTCAAGTAGCAAAAAAAAAAAAAAAAGACGACATTGTATTGTGGAGATAACATGAACCAATTTTTAAAGAAATGGAATATAAAGAGGTTGTTGATGTTGATCCTGCTTAAGTTGTTGATGGTGGTGCTGATAATGTCGTCAATGCTGCAAATTATGATAATGATATTGTTGCTGATATCTAAGTTATAAAATGGTTTCAAAACTTGTTTCCTAGAATAGAACTAAGACTTGTTTATGTGTTTGGTTTGGGTTGTAATTATTTGAAGACTTATTTGGTTTTATGCATGAATGAACTTAGTGTTCACTATGTTATATGAATGGTTTAAAGTTTTCCTTTTTACATGAAGACTTGTTTGCTTTGAAGACTAGATCAACCTTTTTTTTTTTTAAATAATTTTGAAATTGGCGGGTATGGACTTTCCTATCCACTGACCGTTGGTCTTTTCAACTTCCCTTTTTCCTATTATCTTTTATGTTCACAATAGGTGGTTAGGGACGTGCATATGAGCCGATAGCTGATAACATTTTCAGATTTTTCAATAGTAAGTTAGAATCAGTGGATACGTATGTGTCGTATCCACCAATTCTAGCTTACTCTTTTTTATGGACCCTTATATGGACAAAATCGTCCCCTGTGGCCATCCACATTCGCCGATTATAGAAATTTTCACACTGGTGTGTTATCAGAGTCCCAAAATCGACGGATATGGACTCCAGTAACCGCCGATTTTGTTGTTCATTTAATACAAAAATTCTAACAAAATTTCAACGTAACCAAAAAGAAAATCTCTTTCATTCATCAAGAGAGGTTTAATTTGCAACATACAATATATGAAAGCGACAAATCATAGATATCCGGTAGTTCATTTGCAAATAAAACTCAAATACTTAATTCAACACGATCGTACCCTTGATTTGATCCGGATCGACCAATTGATCCCAACGCTACATGTTAGGCTCGTATTTTTCAGCCATTGTGTTGTTAGTGAATCCTGAAAAATAAGTGAACCTACACAGTGGAAGTAATGGACAATCTTCACATAGTCTAATCGATAAAATGTATGTTGTTAATGTTAAAAATAATAATTTTTTGATCCTTATGCGATTCATCACACTTTGTTCTCTTTGGTGTGAATGTAAGAAATGTTCCCTAAACAAAATAATGAACAACACAACTCCATGTATCCGCCAAGAGATGGACACACCGAGGCATGGTCATCCAGTGCTTCTTGGTAATTGGTTCATCCCCCTCTGGCCCTTGTACACAAGCAACCAATTCATCGAATTTTCACTTCTTTATCTTCCATTGTTTCTTCCATCATCATCGAGATGTAAAATTCCGTATTTTCTTGTAGGCGTAGGGCCATTATCTTTCTGAAATACTGTCATTGGGTTAGGTTTTCCTTACCCGCTAAAGTTAAATGGATTATTTGCTTTAACGCAACGTGAATACCATAACTTTCATCTGCACCCACGTCGTCGGTAGATAATACGTAGGGATGAATGATTGAAGGGATTTCGTATGATACTCATGGAATATGGCATAACACATTTTTTGGGGTCTATCCCATTAATCCCTATGTGTTATTTTATCACAAGTTGCGGCTCTTAAAGTCATCATTCCATTTGGTTTGCTTTGTAGACTTATGAGACTCTTTCCTTTTGCATCTACTACACTTCCTTGAATCTCTAGTGGGGAAACCATGGACCTCTTTTGCCCTTAATTTTTGTTTTAGTCATATTATTCTTGTATTCAGTTCAAATTCTTGCAAACAAACGATGGGAAACTTTGCCTCGGCTCTTGTTGCACTCGTTTGACTTTCTTGCGTCGGAACGATGGGATCCTATTAATCCTCTGACTTGGCTTATTTCTCGCTTGGTACACTTTCTTCCTTCTTCGGGCGAACCCTTTTCTTTAGAGCCGAAACCTCTTCATACTTAACCTCAAAATACTCATGTCATGAAGGGTTTATTTGGTTACTCATCACCAGTTTATACTCTTTCCTTTTTTCCATCCTATCCATTTAGGTAGTTGGTCTACCCGTCGACGGTTGCTTTATCCTTATTTATTACTATGACCCTTGGTGTTGATCATTACGATAAATCTCCTTCAAGGTTTCTGACATCCAAATAAAACTTACATCATTCTCCCGGTCCATAAATCCTCATGCCACCGTGAAATTTTATTTATTTGAAGTGTGGCAAGCAATGTTTAACGTCGGCAAGTTGTGCTTGTTTGTCTTGTAAGTACAATTGATCAAAAATATTTGATATAAACATTGAGCCAATTGGATCATCTTCGCATGCGCCAAGAAAATACGAGTCACTTTGTCGTTCACTACCTGCTTCCCCATTGTGCAGTTGTGTTTCTCGGCTAACCATTGAGATTGTTCTATGACCGCTCTAACATCCCATTCATTCTCCCTGATGGTTTCTCTTGCCACGTAAATATTATCATCATTCTCTTTAATCTTCCTAAGGATATTACTTGGCTTACTTTCCTTCATTGCTTTACCATTGCGAATTGATGTGGTTTTGACTCACAAACGGAAGAGTGTTCAATAAAAGATTTTGGATCATCATGATTATGACAACCATTCATCATAAGCTTATATAAACCATTGAGTCGATGCACTATAATCTTAAATGAGCGCTCATTTTTATTTGATTTGGTCATGTAGGCCCTTGACGCCTTCTTCATATACGGTTTGTCCTTTTCCCTGTGACTTTATGTCTTGCTACTTTTCTCGCAAACAATTTCTAAACTATCACGCCTTAAACGACGGCCTAAGACTATTGTGCATTTGATCTCTATGCATTTGTCCATAAACCGTTGCTCTGCATCGTCCTTATTCCCATACCAAATCAGTGTAACAGTGGGCAGAAGTATCATACCTCATATGAGATACGGGTTTAGGTTGATCGTCGCCAAGCGCTTCAACAATCTTTATTATACGCCAAAAATTTAGGCCAACACCATCGGCGGATAAAAAAATAATAATGTCGATTGATTCTTAACGATCGACCTTTAGGTCCATAAATATCTATCGATTTTACTTGGTCTTGTTTCTTGGGAAAAATTCCCAAGTGTTGGAATCGGCACATGTGAACTGACATGTATGCCGACTTTAACATTCAGCTAAGTGCAATTTTTATGGCCACTTTCTTGATTACAAACGGCTCATAGAACAACATAATTCTCCGATTGTATACTTGTGTTTTTTTTTGGAAAAATCTCCAAATGCTGCAATCGGTCGATATGAGAGTGCATAATAACCGATTTTTTTATCTAACAATCCCTCCAAATATGAACTACAATCGGTTGTTGTTTATAACCATACCCGCCTATTGTAGTTCATAATATGTTTGGAAGATGTAGAATCAACGGGTGTGGTGTCATCGTTCCCGCCGATTATAGGTTATACGTAGGCCAGAAAATAATTCAAAGTTTGAAATATTTTTCAGATTTTGGTGATTATAAGTAACAAATATATGTTTCGAGATCTTTAGCACGTATACCAGATGATTGGAAACATTGCGATCTTCATTTTCCTGGTTTGATTCTTCATTTGTTTGAATAAAATCCTCAACTATGTTTTGGTTTACATGTTCTTTTTCAACCAACAAATGATCCAAAATTGGTAGAAACGAAATCACGATAATCTGATTGACGATATGTAGATGCACCCACTTCTTCATCACCACTAGAATCTTCTTCGTCACGGCATACGTGAGCCATCATATCCCTCGATTCTAGTTTGATGTTCTTACAAAAATTCACAATTTTTCAATTTTTTTCATGTTTTAAAGTTTCATTAACACTAATTAATTTCACAACTAACACAGTTAATTAATAACTAACACGGTTAATTTTATTTTTGCTACCAAAATCACGAAACCCTAGTTTTTCTCAAGTTTTTCTTCTTTTTCAAAACTTTCAAAAAAATACCACTCCTTCCGTTTCATTATTTTAGTCCGCTTTGACAAAGTCAAAATATTAAGGAGACCATGGGATTTCCTAGACTATCCTTTAATGATATATAGTTGTCAAAATTAAAATTTAATTTTGTTATCAAGAACATATAAAATTGGTAACAAATTTACTTATAATAGGAAATAAAAATGACAATAAACAAGTTACCTAATTTTTTGGTAAACTTGTAGAAGCAAATAAATGAGAAATATGTTTAATCGGATATCAATCGTATTTGTTTCCTATTTAAACAAATATTCTTTATGATTTTAAATTGGGCACATTGAAAATGAATTTTTAATTTGAAAAACTAAGGGTATATTTGAGAGTTGATTAAGAAAATAAGCCTATAAACAGAAGCAAGACAAAATTTTAAAACTAACTGAAATATTATAAAGGGTGAAAATTATGAAACGGAAGGAGTACTCTAATTCTTACCATCTAACACTAACTATAATCTATTTTAAACATTAATTATTTTAACTTCTAATTGAAGTAGTTAATACTAATTAACCAAGGAAAAATTAGCTACAACATTAATAAGAATAGTTGGATAAATAGTTTTTGATTTTAATTTAAAACGTTTTTTTAACTTTTAATGGTAGGTCTCGTATAAAATGGATAGACCTTACATTAGTCAGGTTTACTTTGTTTATATTTTTTAATTCAAAACGTTTACTTTGTTTATTTTTTTTTTTGGTTTTTATTAATTTATATCCCCATGTACATATTAAGGTTTATTAAAACATCAATCATTTATATTGGAAAATGTGTTTTTTTTTTATCTTATTCTATTAAAAATTATATTTTTTTCATTGAAGATAACAAATCTTGTTCCCAATGCAAATAATTACTGTTTTCAATGTAATAAAACAAATAAAACTTGTTTCCAATACAAATGTTTTTTATTTTTGTGAACTTTATACAAGTTAACAAGACCCTTTTTTTTAACTTCCCAGTCTTTTGACTTTTTATAAACTGTTCGCTAAGTTGTGCCTTTAAAAAGTCGTAATTCATGTAACACGTCTTAAGCTACGACTCTTCGTCGACACAAAAATCTCCTTGAATCGGTTATCAAAAGTTGTAATTATCGAAAATTCTTAATTCTCATTCCTGTTACTGTTCTCTATCTTAGTCGGCTGGCTGGACTGCAACAAAAATGGAATAATCATCTTGTTGGAACACTTTCTTCCAAGAATGCTTTCCGCGAGGAAAGAAGCAGGTATTGGATTGAATTAGATTATATATATATATATCGATCAAAAAAGTCTTTGGGTAAATTTTATGTTTATGGTTTCTTCAATCTTATTAGTAGTATGTTTTAGGGATTGAAAATCTAATTCTAGGATACTAATATATCAGCTCACTGTGGGAAATTGTGTTTGTATTAATACTCAGATAGCTAAAAACTAATTTTACCAAAATAATCAGACTTTGACCTCAACAAAAAACCATAAAATCCTGTTAGGAATAAAAAACATAATCATAATCTGTATATACGGCATGTTTATTCAACATGCTCAGAACATAATTTGTTGGAATACTTGATATTATGGTTTGATCTCAACTCTCATTGACGATGATTGGCAAACACAGGCAGACTGTGCTAATCTATCATTAATAAAATAGAATACTTTATAATGCAACTTGCTTTGGTTAGCTTAGCTATGATAGTTCTCACATGCCTAACTGACTAGAGCTGGCCCAATGCATGACAAGTTAATTTGTTACTAGGCCTTACAAATGTATGTATATCGTAAGGCCAGGCCAGGTCAGGTCAGATTCCTGGTGAGGATTTCTTTTGATTACTAAAATTTCCTTACACAAGAGTAATTGCAGTTTGTTCAATATGTCCCTGTCTCAATAATGTAATGTCCCTATGCAGATCATGAACAAGATGAGAAAAACACAAGGAACTGGAGAGAAACAGGAAAATCTAGAAACGAGGCTCGTTTGTAGGTCAACTACTTTTATTACTACTACTAGTTCAACAGCTGAACTTCCTTCCGAAGTGATTTATGAGATCCTAACAAGAATATTTGTTGCTCCACTTTGTAGTCATTATCGATTAGTTTGCAAGGAATGAGAGAATTTAACTTACGATTCTGAATTCAAACTCATTCACTCCCAAAGGAGTCCAAGGTTATTTGATACAAATATCAAACCAAGGGAAGAACACTTCAGCTTTGTTTCTTTGGTAAACCAATCCCCTGCACTTCCGTCTCCTATACTTGATTTCTTACCAGGGCATGTAGAAATCCTATCCTCATCATCCCCTCATGGTTTGCTTTATTGTGTTAGTTACAGTAAACAAGCTGGCACTTCATACTACATTTGCAAGCTGCCCACGGGAGAATCCCGAAAGATTCCAAGCCCTAAGACAAATCAGTATCGAACTTTGAAGACTGCCATTGTTGTTAGAAAGTCTATTAGCCCTATGCATTATAACATAATTCGCTTTTCCACATCTCCTGGTTATCTTGTGTATCACTGTGAGATATTTAACTCAGAAAGCTAGGAGTGGATAATGCTTGATAACATCATTGTTGGTAGCGACGATGATCAATTCAAACCTTCTTCTTTTCTTGGATCAACGACTGATCCTGGGGTTCTCATACATGGAGCCATTCACTGGTTATCATACGACGGGCATATTACGGCACTAGACACCAATATTTATGGAGAAAATTGGAGGACCATTTCACAACCAAATGAAAAACTCGAAGACGCCGGCGGCTGGGGTGTTGAGAAGAAACTAGTAGAATGTGAAAGAGAAGTAGGCTTGCTATATCTTGAAATGGTTAAAAAATGGCTGGAGCTTTGGGTGTTAGAAGACTACTCTTCAACAGATAAAACAAAATGGTACAAGACATACAGAGTAGACCTGGGAGTCACTAACCTCGGAGTTCCTGGATCTGGTAAATTACTACTTGATTTATATACCAAACATACAATTCTAATGAAGATCGAGAATGAGATCATCTGGTATGATTGCAAATCTTGAACTAAAACTGTGGCGCTTGAAGTTCAACCTGGATTTTCAGTTCTACAAGTTCACCAAGTTTACTCTGATTTACTTCCTTGCTTTCTTTGATATGAAAGGTTCTATTTTTTCCTGTATTTATTTATACTTCAAAGTGGGTTTGTAAATGTGTGAATAAAACTACAATAATTTATGGCCATGTAATGCTTACTGAGGTTGGCATTTCTTATTTATATTTGTGAAAATTCTTGATTGAAATTTAAGAATAAGATTGAATAATTTTCCATAAAAGAACTGAATTACCAAACATCGTAACTATTAAGATTTCAATAACATTTGCAAGGGAGAAAATCATACATAAATATCAATTAAAATTTAAACCCCAATTTCTCCCTAATAATCCTCTCTAACAAAAATTCTACTAGAAAGAATTAATTTTATTTTTTGGTATTTCCTCCTCCTTTTTTTACTGCATGGATTCTCCCCTCCAACAGAGCTTCCTTGTGCAACTTTCCTGGGTGCTTTCTCCCGTAAAGCTTTAGCGTGTCTTTCTCGGCGTTGTTCAGGGGTTAAACCATCATCTTTGGTTTTAGATTTAGAAATGTTGCTGTTTCTAGCTTGAGATCTTTCCCGATCACGATCTCTTTGATTACCGCCTGTTTATGAATTAAAGATAAAACAAAAAAAATATCAATCCTAATCCTAAAATTTAATAATTATAAATATTAAATAAACATATTTATTTCATTCGATTTAAAGGATATAAGACATTCTCGAACATCTTAATAACTCAGAAACAAAAGTAAAATCGACGATTGTCGAAGAAACCCTGTCATACAAGTGGCATCCATAATCAAAACCAAACAACATACTAAAAAAAATCTAGTTTTTAAAATCTTTAAAAAAAAAAAAAAAACTTACCTTGGAGATAAGAAATCTCACGGCTAATCGCAAGGAACGGATTGAAAAAATAATTATTGATGCAGAGAAAGAGAAATGCAACCACCCGTGAACGTGAATGAGAAAATTACGACGGAGAGAAAAAATAAATAGTGAATTTCGACAAGTCTAAAAGGTTCTAAGCTTAGCTGTCATTTTGTTTGTTTCTCTTTTTCGTTCGTTTTTTACCATGGCAAAGTTGTGGGTCTCATTGGTCCCGCCCCACCGGCAGCCCAGCCCCCTAACTATCCTAGGTACGCTCTATGACATTCCCTTTATGGAGGGAGGATATAGCGTATGCAGCTAGTTATGAAATATACGAATGTTTTTTTCTGTTTACAACTCGATGAAATTGCACTAATAATGAACTTAATCATATTCTTTTTGTTCTTTATAAATTGAGCTAAATTAAGTTTGTACAATTTTTAAGGTAAAGAGAAAATGGATATACTCTTATGTATTTTTCACAATTATACCCTTAAGATAATAAAATAGTAAAATTTATTTCAAACTATGTCATGGATATTTATAAACTTTATATCATTGAAATCATTTTAAAACACCTACATAACGAATATAAACATAACTATCAAATTATACATACTAATAATAATTAATCAAAAATGATAATTTTAGAAATATTGTCTTGTTTAATGAAATAGCTCAGTTCTTAGGGAACAAAATATTAGACCGAATAGCTCAATTTCTGAGGAACAGAAGGAGTATATAATACCCGACAATGGTTGGCGGAATAGAATATATGTAATGATTTACCTTAAATAAATATCGTAGTTTTTTCAACATAACAAGTTTTAGGGTTAGAAAAAAAACCCTACAGTTAAGCTTGTAGGGCCAGAAACAATTCAGGGATGGATGATATCTAAGAAGATGTTGTTGGATAATCGCATTGGTGCCCATTAAAAATCTTACATTGTTGGATCACCGCATTTGTTGAATGGAGATAGTATCGTTTGAGGGTCGGGTCATTACAAATGAAAATTTATGATGAGTCTAATATGACCACGTTTACTCTGCGTCATCCGATTAAATTTCCATGTGTTAGATCCCATGAGGCTACACGTAAGGGGGCGTGTTGAGAATAGTCCTTCACTGTATATGCAACTTAAGATCTTACAGTTAATAAGCCTTGTACAACCCTAACCTTTAAACCTGGTTTTCGAGGCGAGTTAGGCCCGTGGACTTTAATACATTATCAGAACCAGGTTTCGATCATGGAACATGTGGGTTATAGGCCCACCATGTTTTCGTTGTAAAGGTCTCAATGTTAGTTTAAGGTATATCATTACGTATATTCCATTCGACCAACCACTACCGAGTACATGCTGTTACAATCTCATCACCTCAGATTATATTATCTCTTACTCCAGGATATATGAAGTATTATAATATATTAGCAAGTTGAAACATACAGTTGATCCAAAATTCACTACAACATTTTACATACCGTGTACTAGCAATTCAAGTCATAAAATAGTAGTTGAGCATATTGTATTATTTACAAACCTAATCAAGTGTAAATCTGGTGTATTCGAGCATATATTGGGAATTCGAAAGACACAGCGGAACCAATGCTCTAGAACGATTTCACATACATGAATAACTACATATTCGAGTATATTGTAGCAAGTTGAGTCATAAACTAGAACTGAGACATATCATCTTTTTTACACACCTAATCAAGTGCATTTCTGCTGCATTCAATCATGTATTAGCAACTCGAAACATACATTGGAACAAATGATCTCTAAAGCTTTTGCATACATATATAAGCAATTGCATATCTAGTGCACTCAAGAATAAACACCGGCAACATCAATAAAACAAATTTTTCTTTCCCACATGGAAGTATTGTCGCAATCTGTAACAATGAACAAACTAAACAGAAACTTGAAATTATGTTAACGTTAGAAAAACAGAACCACTCTGATAATTTGAATCACACAATTGGGAAGAGCCACCTGCTCAGCAAATTGTCCTTAACACGATATTTGTCGGGTATACCTCAATTATAAGTGATGTTATACCCCTACTGACAAATCATGTCTAGGATAGAACTGCCCGCTATCAACTCAGTTAGCACAACTTTGTTGACCCTCTATGAACTTAACAGCGAATTGAATAAAAAAGATAAAGAAATTTTAAACACACAATGCGCACATCAAAACGAGAAGAGGGAAAAGTAGTCAGGACAGTGGATGCTACTGGTGTATTGATTTAAAAAAGGGGTGAGGTCGAATTAAATGGTAATTAATTTAAATTTTTTTTTATTAATTCGAAATAATTACCATTAATAATAAAACGGTAAAATATATTTATTATAGGAATTAAAAATAAAACCCTTGAGTATTGATGGGGCACTTGCAGGCTCACGTTGAGCACGCGCCGAGCACACGCCGGGCTCACGCAAAACACACGCAAGCTCCGCAAGCCCGTGACCCGCGTGCGTGCTTCGGTGCGAAGCATCGCACATATGTGATAAGCATGCATCAATCCACTAGCCCATTGCCTTAGTCCCCCCTCTACCACTAAGGCATCTAAACCCTAAGGGCCCTCCCTTAGTTGCCAATTTTGTGGTAATAAAAAGAGCACTCATCCTTGGTTTGTCTAATGTGGGACTAACCAAAGGTTCTTCATTCACTAAAGAGTGAAAATGGAATTGTTATTTCCACCCAATTTAATGGCTAGTGTCTCTTTGCTCCTAAGATCCAATCCCATCAAAACTATTTTAATTTTAACAAATTCATTTTCATCTCTAACAATCCCCTACATTAATGGAGAAAACGATAAAATCAGAAATCAGAAAACGAGAAATACCTCTTAAGCAGTAGGTGTCCATAAGGTCTTGAACCTTTGCTTAGTGAGAAATTACCGGAACTACTTGATGGACAGTGAATGCGATGTCTTGAACTGCCATCGTTTGGTGTAATTCATCAATAGCTTCCACGCGAGATATATCTGAAAAGTGCTGTTAAATTCATGCCGTTGTGTCCATATTGGCCCTGGACGTATCCCGTTTCTCGAATGCTCTAGAGAATCAGCTCAGTTCTCATAGGAAGCGGCCCACTTCCTCATTCAGATAGGTGAGTTCTATCAAGAGTGTTTACTGCTACACCCCACTTCAATCTTAAATTTAAATTATAGAACTCATTAAGACTTAATCATAAGTCATCCTCACATGCAGTCACACTATCACGTCTACACCATAGGGAAGGGACAGAGAATGGAATTCTATGATAGTGTTTCCTTTAACCCGCCACAAATTAGTTGTCGCATTCGAAACCTTGATCTTGGGATCTCCAGTCAGCAAGGTTGAGTATCCTTCATGGAAAGTTTAATTGATGAGCTTAAGCCCCATCCCCCTCGATGTTTTACTAACTATCTCCTTGGACAAGCCTTTCGTCAAAGGGTCCGCGATATTCTCCTTAGACCTCACAAAGTCAACAGAAATAACGCCAGTTGAGATTAGTTGTTTCAGAGAATTGTGTCTTCTCCGAATATGAATAGATTTTCCGTTATAGTGTTGTTTTTAGCATTAGCTATTGCAGCTTGACTATCACAATGTATAAATATAGCTGGCACAGGCCTATGCCAGGGATGGATGTCTTCTAAAAAGCATCTTAGCCAAGCGGCTTCCTCTCCTGCTTTATCTATCGCAATAAACTCGGATTTCATAGTGGATCGAGCGATACAGGTCTGTTTGGAACTCTTCCAAGACACTGATCCACAACCTAGAGTGAAAACGTATCCACTCGTAGATTTAGACTCCTCTGAGTCGCTATCCAGTTTGCATCACAATATCCTTCAAGGACTGCAGGGTATCTCTCATAACTTAAGCAAACGTTTAAAGTGTATTTTAGATACCTTAACACTCTGATAAGTGCATCACAATGCTCTTATCCCAGATTACAAGTATACCTACTTAACCTACTCACAGCATAGGCAATGTCTGGTCTCGTACAGTTCATTAAATACATCATACTTCCTATGACACGTGAATACTCAAGTTGCGAAGCTCCATTTCCCTTGTTCTTCTTGAGTCTACAACAAGGATCATATAGGGTACTGGCAGGTTTACTATCAAACTGGTTATATTTTCTAAGAACAGACTCAACGTAATAAGATTTACTAAGACTATAACCATTAGACTCCCTTCTAATTTTCATCCCTAGGATTACATCAGCGGGACCTAAGTCTTTCATGTCAAAGTTCTCATTCAGCATGTTCTTAGTGAAATTAATTACATCTATGGTTGTACCTAGTATAAGCATATCATCAACATACAAGCATACAATCACACAGGCATCATTCACAGTTTTAGTGTAAACACACTTGTCAGATTCATTTATTTTAAAACCACTAGAGAACATTACATGATCAAATTTTTCATGCCATTGTTTAGGTGCTTGTTTCAAGCCATACATAGATTTTTTAAGTCTACACACTTTGTTTTCACAACCTTTCACTACAAATCCCTCAGGTTGGTCCATGTATATTTCTTCATCTAATTCACCATTTAGAAACGTTGTTTTTACATCCATTTGATATATCTCTAAGTTATGAATAACAGCAATCGCAATTAACATCCTAATGGACGTAATTCTCGTGACATGTGAATATGTGTCAAAGAAATCTACACCTTCTATTTGTTTATAGCCCTTAGCTACTAGTCTAGCTTTATACTTTTCCACAGTTCCATCTACTTTACGTTTCTCTTGAAGATCCATTTACAACCTATGGGTTTGTACCCTAGAGGTAAATCTACAATCTCCCAAGTCTCATTATGTATAATGGAATCCATTTCGCTAATAGTGGATTCTTTCCACCATGGAGCTTTAGAAGAATTCATGGCCTGTTTATAGGTTTGTGGATCAGTTTCAGCTAAACAGGTTATAAAGTCTGGTTCAAAAGAATTTTCTACTCTAAGTCTTTTGCCTCTTCTAGGCTCATAAACAGGTTCATCTTCTTCTACCGGTAAGGTATGGCAAGAATAAGGGACATCTAGGGGATCTTCACATATCATGCGAGATTCAGATTTCAACGGAAACACATTTCAAAAAATGCAGCATCCCTAGATTCCATAATGGTGTTCACACCAATTTATGAGTTGTCAGAACTCACAACCATAAACCTATAAGCAGTGGTGTGTTCGGGATATCCTAGGAAGACACAATCAATGGTTTTGGGCCCTATCTTAGTCCTCTTAGGTGGAGGGATAGAAACCTTAGCCAAACACCCTCACACTTTGAAGTATGCATAAGAGGGTTGGTTTTCTTTCCATAATTTATATGGAGATTTTTCTGATCCTTTAAAAGGCACTCTGTTCAGGAGATAGCAAGCTGAGAGGACG
>JAJJMC010020031.1:12879762-12912947 GCA_023531435.1 Papaver californicum
CCCACAAGTTCGCAGGTAGTCCTGAACTAATTAACATGGCATTCATCATCTCCTTAAGGGTTCGGTTTTTCCGTTCAGCCACACCATTAGATTGTGGTGAATAAGAAGGAGTTACTTCATGAATGATACCATGTTGTGCAAAGAAGTCTCCTATAGGGATTACATATTCACCCCCACGGCCAGACCTAACGATTTTAACGGTGGTACTCATTTGGTTTTCAACTTCTAATTTATATATTTTAAAGACTTCTAAGGCATCATCCTTTCCTTTAAGTAAATAAATTTGACAATACCTAGTACAGTCATCTATGAAAGTGACAAACCATTTTTTACCACCTCTAGTTTGAACCGATTTCATGTCAACTAGGTCTGTGTGAATTAATTCTAAGGGTTTAGAATTTCTGTGAATATTTTTCTTATAGGGCTTTTTAGCATATTTTGATTCTACACATATTTCACATTTATGTTCATTTTCCAAAGTGAATTTTGGAATGGAGCATGTGCTTGACAATTTGTTCATTGATTTATAATTTACATGACCAAGTCTATCATGCCAGATATTCAATGACACACAAACATAAGAAGAATCAATTTTATTCATTTCAACAGAGGTTACATTCAATTTGTATAAGCCCTCAGATTTATAGCCCTTTCCTACATAATCCTTTCCGTTAGTGATAATCACTTTTCCAGACTCAAATACAATTTTAAATCCCTTATAATCTAACACACCACTAGAAACAAGGTTCTTGCAGATGTCCGGAACATATAGAACTTCATTCAATGTGAGAGATTTTCTAGAAGAGAGCTTCAGCCCAACTTTTCCTTTTCCTGCAACCTGTGCTGCAGACGAGTTACCCATATAAAGTTTCTCTCCTTCTCCTACCGTCTGATAGGAGGTGAACATCTCTTTGTTTCCGCAGACATGTTTGGCAGCACCAGAGTCTACCCACCAGTCTCTCACTTTGGTAACTAAATTAACTTCGGACATCGTTCTAGAAAACTCATTTTTGTTGTTTTCAACTAAATTTGCAATTGGCTTTTTAAAATTAGCATCCTTACGTTTTCTACAGTGTATTTCCATATGGCCAGAAATATCACACACATAACATGCTCCTTTAATTTTACCAATGCCAGATTTTGGTTTTTGAAAAGTACCTTTTCTTTGCGGGCCAGGCTTGCGTTTGTTGTGATCTAGGCTTGCAGAAGATTTGTGTTCGCTGACATGGGCTTTGTTGGACATGTCCCTTGCAGAAGATACATTTTTGTCTTTTGAGCACAGCAGTTCTTCAACTTGAATCTTCTTACCCAGTTCCACCATGCTAATTTCACCAGTTTCATGTCTTAGTCTTCTCTTGTACTCAGCCCGAGAATTAGGTAATTTCTCAATCACCGCCGAAACTTGAAATGTTTCGTCAATCACCATTCCTTCAGCAATAATTTCATTAATAATTTGTTGAAGTTCCAGAAACTGATCTACCACAGATTCATCATTCACCATTTTATATTCTAAAAATCGTGCAACTAAAAATTTCTTACTTCCCGCTGTTTCTGCTTCATATTTAGCTTCTAATGCAGTCCATAAATTAAATGCATTAAAATTTTCTTTTGTATTGTAAAAGTCATACAAGGCATCTTCTATGCAGTTCAGGATATGGTTTTTAGCCATATAGTTTTGTCTCTTCCAACTATCTAGTTCTCTTTCATTTTCAGGTTCATTCAACGATTCATCAAACGGCTTCAATACCAATTCATCCAGCATATGAAAACTCAGAAAAAATAGCATTTTTGATTGCCATCTTTTGAAGTCATTTCTAGAAAATTTTTGAGGTCTGTCAACATCTATCTTCTCCATTGGAACAGAAGTAGCAAATAACAAATATTGTGTTAAGATTGTTGCCGCAATCTGTAACAATGAACAAACTAAACAGAAACTTGAAATTTTGTTAACGTTAGAAAAACAAAACCACTCTGATAATTTGAATTACACAATTGGGCAGAGCCACCTACTCAGCAAATTGTCCTTAACACGATATTTGTCGGGTACACCTCAATTATGAGTGATGCTATACCCCTACTGACAAATCATGTACAAGATAGAACTGCCCGCTATCAACTCAGTTAGCACAACTTTGTTGACCCTCTATGAACTTAACAACGAATAGAATAGAAAAGATAAAGAAATTTTAAACACACAGTGCGCACATCAAAACGAGAAGAGGGGAAAAGTAGTCAGGACAGTGGCTGCTACTGGTGTAATTTGCAAATGAGAATTTCTTTAGCTTTTATAGGAGAAGAGGGGTGAGGTCGAATTAAATGGTAATTAATTTAAAAGATTTTTTATTAATTCGAAATAATTACCATTAATAATAAAACGGTAAAATATATTTATTATAGGAATTAAAAATAAAACCGTTGAGTATTGATGGGGCTCAGGATGGCTCAGGCCGAGCTCACGCAGGGCTCGCGCAAAACAATGCAAGCTCCGCAAGCCCACGACCCGCGTGCGTGCTTCGATGCGAAGCACCACACATGTGTGATAAGCATGCATCAATCCACTAGCCCATTGCCTTAGTCCCCCCCCTACCACAAAGGCATCTAAACCCTAAGGGCCCTCCCTTAGTTGCCAATTTTGTGGTAATAAAAAGAGCACTCATCCTTAGTTTGACCAATGTGGGACTAACCAAAGGTTCTTCATTCACTAAAGAGTGAAAATGGAATTGTTATTTCCACCCAATTTAATGGCTAGTGTCTCTTTAATCCTAAGATTCAATCCCATCAAAACTATTTTAATTTTAACAAATTCATTTTCATCTCTAACAGGAAGTAATTACGAGAAATAAAAAATTCACAAAGAATTTTCACAAATTCACTTTTATTTGATGATGTAGTCACTTTTTAAGTCTTCTTACCACCTCTGGTTCTCTCTATTACTGGTTTTTGGAAAGAAAACCTTGCATTAAAGAAAAACTGGAGGTGGAAGAATCTACTTTTTCGTTTTACTAATTATTATCGAGTCTTTTGTCGATTTTTATTATAACTTTAAAAGATTAAATTTTCCAAATCAATCTTGAAGAATAACGAAAACATCGATTTTTTTCTCTCTCCTTTTTATTCCCAAATATAATTGTTGTGATTTCATGGGTTTATTTTATAGCTACACGTGTAACTAAAAGAATACCACATAATTCGATAGTTATTAAGTAAATCTGGACCTTATTTTTAGTTAGAAAATTGAGCCTTTTAATATGCTAAATTTGTAGTCGCACGTGTAACTAAAGGTACATCGGCTTAATTTGATGGTGTTTTTAAACCAATTCAGACCCTACTGTTTCACATAGAAACTCCAAACCTTTTATATGATAATCTCATCCAGAGTGTACATTTGTGCACACATGATATATCGAGGGGCATATTTCAGCTTTTTTTATTAACTTAAATTTTTATTAGTAATTTATTTTTTATTTATTTTTTATCATTTTCATTTTATAAACTGAACAAGTAAAAACTACCCAACTCAATAAATCTCTACTGCGACTCCTTTTTTTATTTTTATTTTTCCTTCCATGGTTTTCCTGCCTTTCTACATTTGTTAAATTTAGCGGAAAGGAATTGATTACGCAAAACCAAAAATTCCAAAAGAAAAACAACCCGATACTAAATAATGCAAGGTTTGAAAAGGTCACGCCTATATAGCATGCCAATGAGGGTCATCGGTACCCGTTATAACCGTTTTTATGTACGTTATAAGTATTTTTCAAAATTGATATTTACATTTTTTTTTTAAATAAAATTTTAACATAAGTTTTTTAGACCGTTTTTTTCCGTTTTCACCTCCGTTATAACCGTTTAAAAATAAATAAATAAGTAAATTTAGAGAATGTTTTATGCAGTTTTTGTTTTCAAATTTACAACTAGAATTTTAAAATAATACAAAGGTATCGTGTACCTACATGATTAAAGACTTTAAATTTTAAAAACTTTTGATAATTACACTAGTGATTGAAGTTTAAAAACTTAAACAAACCAACTTGTACCAACATTCTTTTTTGACTTATTCAAGTATTGTCTGTTTTCTCGGTGATTTCTCATCCTTCTCATATTGCTGGTTCCCGTAATGCATCAGGTTGTCTTCATTAGCATTATTATCATCATCATAACCATAGTCTTCTTCGTCATCATCATTATGATAATTTACTTCATTATTGATATTAATATTGGAATTATATCTAATTTTTTGGATATCTTGGTTTAAACGATCGATATTGTAATGAGAATTGTATATGGGATTTACATTTTTATAACTCTGTGTAGTGTCTCCAAATGATAGATTACCAAATTCGTAAACAAGATTACTCACCGGTAACCTTTGATATGAGATTTCAACTTCTGGATCGTTTCATTTGTATGGTGGAGGGAGAGGCTCTGGGTTATTAGTTTCTTCCTCTTCCAACGTATTTAACCAACGTTCTTCTTGAGGTAAAACCAGTGTTTCGTCATCTCCCGTTATTCAGTCAAGCATACTTCATCCCTTAATTGACTATGAACGTCGTGGACATCGATGTTATGTTGCTTTGCTTTGCCTTGAACTCTTTATTGCTCCAATCTTAAATTGTACTTAACATACACCATATCGTTGATCCTTAATGAAACTAAACAATTGTTTGGTATGGATTCTTTCAAACGATGTGTTTGTCTGGTTTAATATTTTTATCGCAATCCTCTGGAGTGATGGAAACTGAGTACCGTAGGATAACCACCAGCTTATAGGATCACCATGCAGTGCATCCAATTTTGTTGATGATGATGCAAATTGACTTTCCGTCATTTGCATTCGGCCCTATAAAAATCATAAAATTATTAATAGAAATTCATATAATAACCAACTTAATTGTTAATATAAATTCACACCTCTAGCATGTATTTCACTTGGTCTTAAAGGCTACTAATCCTTTTTTGAATAACTTTATTGAGACAAACTTGGGGCTGAAAAATTCACTGTCGATGAGATTGGATGATGGGTTGTAGATGTAATATGGATCAGAAAATACGCCACAGCATGAAGAGGAACAGTCAACTGATTTTTCCATCGTTGGTTTATTACACCTGCACTAGAACTATTTTGGTTTGATCCCAAGATCCCTTGTATAGTTTCCACACATGTAGCAAGTACATGAAACAAATAGCCCATGGTAGTTTGTTTGAATCCAAAAAACGAACCATTTTCAATAAATGACCAACCATTATGGATGCGTTTTGGCATGTGCGCCAAAACATCTCATTCGAAATAGTAATCTTCATATCTTTAGCTAAAAGAGTTTTTCTCTTTACTGATTTCACAAATTCTTGGTCAACAAAAAGACTTTCGATTATATTACGTTGATCAATCATACTTTTGATTGTAATAAAATTTATTGCAAACCTTGTTAAGCCAGGACACAATAGATTATGTCCCCCAGAATGTTGTCTAAGTCTAGCACGAACCTAAGCATTATTATAAATAAATTTACTGATTTTTCTAGCTTCACACTTTTAACAAACGAGATTGTATCTTCCAACATTAAGTCTAACACATGAGTAACACAAGGTACCCAAAAAAGTGCACCATACTTTACGGCAAATCTCATACCTATTCAACAAAAAGAGAAAGGAATTAATAATCTATATAAATACATATATATTATTAAATTAAGCTATTAATAGTTACATGCAGCTTTGAATTGGGACCCTTGATCAGTTACTAATTGAACAATATTTGTCAGACTAATAACTTCTATAATATGTTTGAACAAACTCATCAAATACTCTTCTGTCAACCGATTGTGCTCAATGTCAACGCTTTTCAAAAATGTTGTTCCATGGCTGTTGTGAACTTATATAGTTTACAATCGTATGGTTGTTTTTGTTTTTCCAACCATCAGACATTAGTGTACACCCGTGTTCTCTCCAATAATGTCATTGGAACGATACCACGTCCTTTTCAATCCATTTTTTATAGATAATAAGGGGTTTGCCAACTTATAGGAAGACCGAATTCTGTAGGATTTGCCGAAATTTGCAACTGCATTGAATGCCTCGTGGTACTGAGATGAGTTGGCCACATTGAATTGAATATCATTGGCATAGAAAAAAAATGTCCAACGGAAGAATCAACTCTTTCCGAGCATTTTTAATTCTCCCAAAATTTTCCATGGTAGGTTGAGAATCCATATTAGTGTTATATTTTCCTCCCGTATCTACAGACATCCTAGGTGGTTATTGGGATGTACCCTCATCGTCATTAGTATTCTTACTTTTTCGTCCAAAAAGGTTCTTCAACTTCGAGAACCCACCATTTTTCTTTTGCATCACCTACACTTGTTCTACTGCACGAACACCCATTCTTCTTCATTTATATCATACACGGGGTTCCATGGTTCTTTGTCATACATTTATTGAATTTATGTATCTTCGTAATCAGTTTCTGTTATTCGTTATTTTTTTATATCTTTTTATCTTCCACTGTAACTTTTTTTAGAATTTTTAGCTCAGGAGGCACATGCATACAAAGAGTGACTGTACCTCTTTGTTTTACCAAATGCATTTTGAAATGTAAAATTTCCGAAGGTATTTCCTTTTCACAAAAATTGCACTTCAATTTTTTTACTATAACTCATTACAGTACAATATGCATGAAAAAAATCTCGTCGAGCAGATTGTGTGGATGTCCAACCTTTAATTACATATTTTGTGATTAGAAATTTCATTTGTAAATAAGTGATATATATTAATAAGTTGTTAAGTGGTCATATTTAATCAATATAAAGTTATAACATTAACTCTTGTAAAATCAAAAAATACCTTATATTATTAAAGATAAGTGATGTTTTAAATTTAAAACAATGGAATTAACCCCGCTATCTTTAATAAAGATTATTTATATATCAAATGATTAAAATTGATGGATTTCTTTTGAATAGATGTTTTATTGTTTCAGCGTTTCCAACAATCAGATATAAAGTGAAAAATAGATGCATCAAATAGAGCATTATAGAAAATAATTTTTTTCTTTTTTTATTAAATCTGTTTTTGGTGGTAATGTTACTACTAGAAACTCTAAATTCTAAGACGGTCCTGACCGATTCTTAGAACATTGCAAACTTTAAACTCCCGATCATGGACTGTATTTGTGTTATTTATTTGAAACATAATTTTTAAAGTTCTAACTACTCAATTCAAACTCAAAGACGATTTTCAACATCAACACCATGAAGAAAAAAATAAAATTTTCCAATAAATAAATTAACAACGTATCAACATATTATAATTTTAATTGAAAGGAAATTCTATAAAGATCTTCATATTACCTCTTAAACTCGTACTTGAGAAATTTAAATCCCAGAGCATTCTTAAATTTTCTTTGCGCAAGAAGCAGAGAATAAGAGGTATTGATTCTATTGAATTCTCATATTTCTCCTCTTCTTCTTTTAAAAAACTTATTCATACTGAAGATAAAGAAAATAACAGTACTAAACTATTCGTTTCTCCTTATTCACTAGTACTACTCTTTTAAATCCATTCTTGGCCTCTGCTTTGTGTCCACAGAAATAAAATTGTATGTGTCTATTTTCTAGCTAGGTGATCATTATATGTTTTTGAAACATTAGGTAACCATTATATATTTGAAAATTTCATGTTGATAGTATGCGTGTATGAAATGTTGTCTGTAACTACAATGTATTGCTATAGGTCACCGACTCATGGTTACAAACTTTACTAAATATCCATAAAATTTTTTGTAAAAAACCCCAAAACAAAGAAATCAAAAATCAAAATCAAAAAACGTAATAACAACGTTATTTCGACCCGTTATAACCGTTTTAACGCATTTTAAAACGGTGAGATAGAAATTTCAGATTATAATTTTTTTTTCTATTTGACCGTTATCATACCCGTTATTTAAAAAAAAACATCAAAGAAATGTGTTTCTCCTAAATAACACGTTTTTCGTCCAAAAAGTGCTCACACCCATCAAAACATGTTATTAATGTCACGATTTGTGGCCCGTTTTTCAAACCTTGAAATAATCCAACCCTAAGAGAAGCACATACAATCGATGTACAATTTTTTTCCGGTTTATGGTATTGGTTGGAGTTTTTTTAGGGAAAATCTAGGAACGGTGAGTAATCTAGATACGTGAGAATTAAGAGGATGAGAAAGAGGTGCTCTTGAATTTACCGAAACAACTGGTGTCGAAATCTATCTTACAATGTGATTTTGGTTTGTTTTTTTTTTGTCTGATGAATGAAATCAACAAATTGATTTTCTTTTCATTGAGTTTCTCCGTTTTTTATTTTGAGAAAATGGTTTGTTGTCCAAATATTTGTAAAATATGGTTCTAGTGGACAAGTAAATATTGAGGATGGGTGAAATGAACACCAAAAATCCTAAACAATAATGTCCCTCGTCTTTATGTTTTTTTAATTAAAAATTATTTTTCTCTCCAAATTAAAAATAAATCACAAAAAAATTCATAAATTCCAAAATATATATCCAATTTTAATGGAACTTATAGTTTTAAAAAGGGATTTAAATGATCTATGAAATAAGATCCATTATTGATAGTAAATTCGAAAGTTTTTTTTTTCGAAAAAAAAAGTTAGGATGAAACTGGTTGCCTCCTGACTTAAACTAAGATAGAAAAAATTATTCGAAAAATAGATATGATGCAGCTGGATGTATCTTGACTTCAACTAATAAAAAAATTTATTCAAAAATAGCTAGGATGAACTGGTTGCATCCTGATTTAAAATAAGATAGAATAATTATTCGAAAATAGCTACGATGAATTTGGTTGCATCCTAGCTTAAACTAAGATAGTAAAATTATTCGAAAAATAGTTATGATGAAACTGGATGTATAATTCTAAAATAAAAAGATTATTCAAAAAATATCTAGGATGAAACTGGATGCATCCTGACCTAAACTAAGAAAAAAATTATTTTAAAAATAGCTAAGATGAATCAAAATACATCTTGTCTTCAATTAAGATGCACTTAGATTTTTCTTTTGTTGAAGCTATAAAATCTACCACCATCAATATATACATGATGAATTTGGGTTCATCGTTGTTTAAACTAAAATGAATATGGATCCATATTAGTTTATGGAACAACCACCACCCTTAGTGCAAGCATAACAAGATCCAATATATACAATATGAACATGGGTTCATCTTTTTTTAAACTAAGATGAATCCAAATTCATCTTTTTTTTACTGATACGAATCTAGATTCATCCAACGTAAAAGGTTAAGACATCACATATTATATAACTGAGAAAATAAAAATCAACAAGCTTAAAATGGTTGGTGGCAAAACCAAAATGTTCCATATCATGCAAGCAACGTGGATAATGAGTAAAAACATAATATGCGATCTAACCGGTTCACAAGCTAATTAACAATTCATAATTATATAACTTGGATGTAAAAATATTTAAATAATAATTCATAATTCAATAATAATACATGAAAATTTCTTACTCACATTCTTTTATATCTCTCTATGGGCTACTCCAAAAACACTTTATATACCGCATCGATAGTAAAAAAAAATGAAAGCGGAAAGCACGATGTTGTAGATCAGCCGATAACTTTTAAGGAAAAATAGTTCAGTGTCAGTAAGAACTGTGACAGCTCGGCGAAGTGATGTCATTAATTTGTTAGACAAAGTCATTCATGAACAAAGTGATTCATTAAAGTTTTTTCTATTTTCCACATACATTTTTCCTATATCCTATCCACTCACAATTTATAAAATCAATTCACTTTTCAATTTTGATTTTTCCTATTTACCACCTCAAAAGTCAAATTAACTTTGACTATAATTATTACGATTTGTTTTAGGGTGAAAATGTACGGTAGAATCGTACTTTCAACTAGGTTCGTGAGATTAAAATCGAACAGGACGAGCCTAAACCAAGAAATGGCCGATCACGTCCTACTTCAATCACAAAGATGGAAAGGATTAGGGGAGGGAAGCAAAGAAGGTTGAGAAAATATTAGTATGATAGGTAGTGTGTGAAGGAGAAAGGATTCTCTGAAAGGAATCGTTAATTCTGTATGTTTTTGTTTTCTCCAGGAGGATTGTCTTGTTTGTTCTTGTTTCAAATAGATGTGAATCATCTATTCATAGTTCAAAGAAGACACACTAATTTCTCATAAATCGTGGAAGTTAGGGAGAGGTGGAGAAGTGATGATTATGGAGATTCTAGTGGGGTGGTGCCCGGAAAGAAGGGAAAACCTTTCTGACCATTATTCCTCATCCTCTCAACTGCTCTGTAACCGCCCACTACTTATTACCTTCATGTTCGTGGAGGTGGTGCCACCACCCACGATTATCGTAGTCCGCCAGACCAATACCCCAATGAGAATCCCCCCATGTTGTATTTGATATCTCGTGGAAATAGTGGAGTCATAAGCCACTATGGTTTTGATTAAGTCAAGTCAAGTCAAATGACTTGCTAAGTCAATGAGACAAGTTGTGCGACTCACTGAATTGATATTCAGACTGATTAGTGTTGACTCTCGAAAGTTTAATGGTCATGTACTTGCTTGAAACTAACATGACATATTTAATGGCTAAGTATTAGCTTAGAAGTGACTTATCGTAAGTCTGGGAGGCATTTGAGGCCAAATGTTGTAGAGGGATTCTCAAGCAAGGAGACCTATTAGAATTCATATAAGATTCAATGTTGGACCCATATTGAGAAGATAAGCGTATATATGAGGGAAGTAGCTAGCAAAGCTAGAACTAGGTACTAGGGCAAATAAGAATGTGCTAGCTATTTTAATATAAAAGGCTAATGTGCTAACGTCTCATGAGTAAGACCAATATGCACAACTCCTAGTAAATATCAATTATACCAGGTCTCTGAAGCTAATGTCAGGGAGGTTTGAAGTTAACACTTCAATTAGATAGTTAGTACTAAGGTGTTAGCGCTAATGTATTTGTGACTAAGTTGTTAAGTATAGTCGTATTAGACTAATGACGCATTGGCCATGGGCGACACATAAGCTTTGGAGACGCATAAGAGAAGTTAGAGACGCGCTGGCCTTGGAGGCGTATTGGGCTTTATCTAGGGACGCAGAGGATCAAAGGGGCGTGCTTGAGAATCTAGAGACGCGCTGGAGTCCAAGGGCGTCAAGGAAAAGCCAAAGAGGTGCATAGGACCTGGGAGGGACGCGCTAAGCTTTGGTCGGGATGCATAAGGCTTAGCTAGAGGCACATAGGTCACTTAGAGACGCGCTTAGTATGCAGGGATGCATAAGGCTTGGTTAAGTACGCGCTTGGTATGCACGGTAAAGACGCGCTAGAAGACCAGACGCGGAAGGGCTAGGACGCCGCTGGAAAGTCAAGGGCGCTACTGAAAGTCAAGGGCTCCACTGAAGCCATGACCGTGACTCGGGGACGCATGAGATTTGGTACTTTTCCAAGAGGAGTTGGCGCCTTTGGAGCTAGGGTTAGCGTTAGCACTTTTAGTGCTAATATTAAGTTGCTAAGGTAGTGATGAGCTAGCTAAGGCCTTATTAGGCCAAGATGTGCTAGCTAAGACCATTTTAGGTTAGTTGGCGCTTCTCAGGTGCTAGGGATAGCGCCAGGAAAGTTAGCGCTTTTAGCGCTAATGTGGCTAATTGATGCCAATGCGGTGTTAAGCCAAATACCTAGTGCTAACTTGGCTCAAATAGGAGAAAAGCCTAGGGTTAGCCTAGCTCAGAGATTAAATGCGCCTTTTATGGCATTGCTTCTTGATTATGGCGCATCCAAGAGGAACGACGCATTATTTATGGCTTATATTTAAGCAAAGTGCTATAATAGCATATTTAAGCTCAGATGAGCAATTTGAGATGAGTTTGTTGCAAACGAAGCGTAAGCTAAAGTGTTGTTTTGGGTTTTAAGCATTAATTATTCCCGAATTTGGTAGAATTACCAGAACATTGATGCACACTCGAGACTGGTTCAAGAAATTCAACCATGGAATTTTATGCGATTTGAGACTAGTTCGATATGTCATAAATATTATGAGTATTGAGGAGGCTACGAAGCCAGTTTAGAATATTTTTAGTTGTTCATAGAAGACTCAAGTTTGCTCTACATTAGTGGGAAACCCATCTAGAATCTTGAGACTTATTATATAGATATTATAGACTACATTGTTAGCATGGATACCTGTAGCCTTTTGTAAAGACTGTATCCTCAATTCCCCTGTGAAATATAAGAAGGAATATACAATATATTGTGTTTTGAGGTGAAGTCAGAAGTATGCGCACAAGTATGTACGGATATTTCTATGTTCCACAACTAGGCAGAAGGGTGATTTTATAATTTTAACCTTTGTCAAAAACTCACCATCTACATTAAGTCCCCTGCTTAGTGAGGAACAATAATGTTGCAGAGTAAGCACTAAGCGGTGACAGTATGCTTATAATAATTATATACGTATAATTTAAATTTTAAGAGTAGAAGAAGGTATACTTAGCTTTGGGCTTCCAGGTACTGGGATAAGTGCCCCTTAGCGTGAGTCTTGTCTGTGATTAGTAGATGCCCACGTTCTTGCCCGGAATTTCCAATTCGTGAGCCAAGGGAAGTGTGGCTGGGTTGAACTTTTGATCCAGTCATGTTGGTTGAACAGCTACCAGCAGGGTCATGAAGAGTACGCCTACGAGGATTCCTATTGGTCAGGGAAGAAACTTGGTTGGCTCTGTTTTATCCGAGATTGACATATGTGCCCCTTAATACGAACCTTGAATGGGGAATAGTAGGGGCCCTCGTTCTTGTCAGGAATGCTATTTTGTCGTGAGCAAAAGTGGGGATATGTTCGGCGCTTTCTTTTTTTCTTTGTTTCTGGAACAGGTCCGCCTCATCTCAAATAGAGAATCAAGTCAGCTGGATCGATTCTTCATGTACTTGTCCAGCAAAAAATATTGTTAGCTTTGTCTCCTCTAGGCAATGTCTTTGTTGCAGAGTTAAGCCTTAAATTTATACTTCATTGTAAGCAAGTAGTTGGTTTCGGTGCTTGCATAGATTTTAAGTATGCAGCAATTAAGTGCTAGTGATAGCGTTAGTAGATGAGAGACGGGACACCCGGAGATGATGCTTTGAGTTAAGCTGGTAGCAGCAAATTTGGAAATATTGGAAACCGACAGAAGAAGTTGATGGTAGATCAGAACTGCAAGTGAGGTTGGCAGTGGACTCTAGCGTTCTTGTCGTAGAAAGGTTGATGAGGTCAACTTGGGAGATGCAGTGCGACCTGACAGGATGGTATGTCTGAGAAGATGAAAGTCCATAGGCAGACAGGGTCTCTATAAAGCTAAGTCTACTGAATCCCGTTTGGAAACCCTAGTTTGCGCACCATTCGCTTCCGAAGCTGTTGAAGTTTCATACAATGTTGGATTTTGACGTTTGACCCCAACTTTTAAAGCCAAGAGACCAAGCTATCATATTTAAAAAGAATCAATAGATTCGGAGTTGGATAGATCAGCCAACCATGCGTAAACATATGTGATTAGTAATCCCATGTAAATTTTCAGACCTTGTAGACTTTAGTGTAAGATCCATATCTCCTAACTCAGGTCTCCGATTGATGTGCCCTTCTGGTATGTCATAGCAGAGACGTAGACGAACACTTCTCGTGAAAGATATTTTGACCCTTTCTTCACCGATTGTTGTTGATTTCTGAATTTGTAAATCGAAGAGGTACATGAGATTGGACAGGTACCATGAGACAAGACATGTACCGGGAAGCATGACAAGTACCAGGAGACGGGATAGGTACCACGAGACAGGACAGGTAACAGGAGGACCAGGTGTGTGATTTTCTCCATGGTGAGCATATTATTGGATTTTTGTATAACAACTTGTAAACCAATTTTTGAGAAGTTGAGAGAAAAAAGCATGAATTTGAGGTGACTGTGTCTTTGAAGTTCTGAGCTAATAATGATTGTGGCTTCCGAGTCCGGAGCGTGTACAACAGTAGAATCATGTGGTTGAAGTAAGTAAAAGCAACAAGGATGGGGTTACCTTTCTGGATATAATCAGGTAAGAAGAGGAGGCTCCCCAGTTGTGTGAGTACTGATGTAGAAAATTCTTATTTCTTGTATCGTTGCTGATTAGACCTTCTAGTTCAGGGATGTTAGTATATTAGACTTTCAAAAGTGAAGGAGTCGTCCGTCCCCAAGTGTAACTCACTTGGATATGCTACCAGGCAGAAGATAATTTTTGGTGTGTCACAGATCCATGCTTTCAGGAGTTTTGAGAGGACATGGGAAATAATGAAAGCTAGAGACGTCCTTTGTTGTCGTTGAAACACTGGGACTAGGGCAAGTATTTGAATTGAAGTTGAAGTCGTCGTTATAGTTTTGGGCTATTGAGATGCAAAGCCACTCTTTTTTTAATCTCCTTGACTCAAAGCATGACTTGACTCATTGGTTTATTTCTTTCAACAGGTACGTGTGATGCTCCCTTGAGTGGATAGATAGTCCCCAGTCTGTAAGAAAAAAAGATTGTGGATAATACTTCCATCTTGGTGCTTCTGAGGCTTTGGGAAACGCCATGGATACAGAGGATGGAGATAGTTTGAAGAATGAAGAGATGGATGAAACGCCCCATACTGAAGAACTTTGTGAAGAATCTGATTCCACTGATGTCGATGGAGAAATAAGTAATGAAGTAACACCGGACTCCTCCGCTGGTTTGGACCCATATAAGGTAAGTTTATACTCCTTATTATCATGATAGAACATGTGGACTCTTCAAAATTCTCGTATAAGCATAGCCGTACTCAAATTCACAAAGAATTTCATAAATTCCAGTCGCTAGAAAATTTCAGAAGTATAATGCATGGGATAAACACTCTAGAATCTTTATACGACCTTCGTTTTGGATGATTGAACCATCTATCCTTATTAGAAAAAAAATTCCTACATCTTAATAGGAAGAATCCATATTTTGAGCTTATTTGGGGCGTCAAAACGGACGAACATTAGAATTCAGAAAGTATCCAGGAAAATCGTGACAGTTTTCAGACTCGATTCCGCTAGCCGTTTTTTCCATAACTGTTAGTTCGCTTGTCCGATTAATGCGTCCTTTTAATAAGTTGTAGTAGACACCAATACAAAACTATTGATACAAGAAACATGCCTAGATTCATCACCAATTATTGTCATCTTCAGAGTTCCGAGAGGTAGTGAAAATTATTTTTGAGGCGTTTTTTGTAAAACATCTTGTAACGGGTTAGGATCATGAAATACTTCAAATATTGTTTTATAACGAATGTATATGACGTTTATGGATATGTATAGTAGGTTTTGTGGTTCATGCTTAAGAATTTCATGTTTGAGATGTTCTGACCTAATATGCCTGGATCCTCTCTACTTTTAGGGGGGAATGATCAAATCAGAGAGCTGGGCTTGTTAGAGAATGAACAAGAGTTACCGTTGATTTTGATGTGGATACTGTACCTCCCCACACTGAAAACCATATGCAATCTCCCCTTCGCGTACTTGTTGAGGATGATGCTCCTACTGACGTTGATGTGCAAAATAGTGGTGTAGCAGGGAATGTGCTAGTTGAATACCCTAATACGGGTGTTGTCATTGATTCCTCTTCATTAGGAACTCCCAGGGTACTCTCGTGATGGGGGGTTTCATCATTTCACGGTTTATGCTGATTTGTAATGATGCATCTCCCTCAGGGTAAAATTTGAGTCGTCCCCGAAATGAGAAGAGGATGTATGTGAAGCTGAGAATTCTGATCTTGGCGTTGCATGGATTTGTCATCATCTGGATTTGCACGAGAGTGTGAAGTAGGTAGCGCCTTGCTGAAAAAACTGGTACCAGAGTGAAAGGACTCGTACTAGAGTGAAAGTATTGGTACCAGAGTGAAAGGGACCGGTACCTGAGTTAAAGTATTTGTACCAGAATGAAGGGGTTTCCTCGTAAAAAGGAAAATTGAGAATGTCATAGATAGCTTTGGCTTTTGTTTTCGTTGTTGTAGAGTTTCATCAGGGACGTGGAGCAGAGCTTGTCTTTGGTCTGGTGCTGAGGCTAAGGTTCGATCTGGGGTTGAGGATAATAGTGGGCGTTCGATTCATGACGCCTGATGAGATGAAGCCTCCATCTTGACCCCTTCGTTCTGACAAGACCTCGAGGATGATCGGATGTTGTAGTACTTACTGACCAGACGACTTCTCCAACAGAGAGGATGCGTCAGGACCAAGAGTAGGTTCCGGGACCAAGTGAAGGTGTCGGGACCAAGAGGAGGTGCCGAGCCCAAGAGGTGTTGCTGAAGTGAGACTGGTCCCTCTTTGCCTTGAAATTGTAAAAGTATTTCCAGGTACTGTCCTCGTTGAAATTGTCCTCCTTGGATGCAGATCTCGTCATCATCTTGAATATTGATTCTGGTACTATTAACATTAGTAGGCTTGGAATATTTGCTTGGTACAAATGGTGATGGATCTATTCTGGGAAGAATTGTTCCGTTAGAGTCTTGAGGTAAGCGAGGACCTCTCTTGAGTGGTAGTTATGTCTTTATGTGTTATGGTAGGAACTTTTATCTTCGTATCATATGAACAATGTTGAGCAGCGTTTGGGTATTCCTGGCGTTTTCAACCGCCGTACAAAGAAAAAGTCGGAGGTGAGTAACCTCCCGGCAGAGAGATCCTTTGAATTTCAGGCGGTTAGGGAGGTTGGTGTTGATGGACCGAGGATGAGTCCTTTTTTCCATGGTTTCGTAGAAGTCTCTCCAGGTCTTCACGGGTGACAAAATAGAGTTGTTGGTACCTCTATGGTGGGAGATCATGAATGATATGAACTTCATCGTTCCTTCGAGTATTTGATGTATCAGTATCAGTGGTTTTGTGAAGTTGGTCCTGGTCTGCTCCATCAGGCGATACCATTGTTCCGGGGAGAGTTGCTCAATCAGGGTCTTGAGACAAGCAAGTACCTCCTTCTGAGTAGCGGCCATGTTTACCTGAGTTCTGGCAAGGACTTCTTGTGTTTTCATCAGATCATCTATGTTGAACGGAGTTTGAGTTTTCTCGGTGGTTTCAGCGGTCTTGTCACCGAGAGGAGGTGTAGTAGTAGTATTGGTACGAGGAGGTTCACTAGTAACATGGGTGTTTTCAGAATTACCACCATCAGTGCTACATGAACCGACTATAGGAATTGTAACTACTCTAGACCTAAGATCCAACATTTTGAATAACTGAAAATTGGATTTTGTAATTGAGAGGTTGATCTCCCGTTATGGTCGTCAATTATTTTAGGGTGAAAAAAATGTACGATAGAACCGTACTCTCAAGTAGGTAGATCAAAATCGAACATGACGAGCCTAAACCAAGAAATGGCCGTTCACATCCTGCTTCAATCACAAAGGTGGAAAGGATTTGGGTAGGTCTTAGGGGAGGAAAGCAAAGAAGGTTGATAAAATATCAGTATGATAGGTGGTGTGTGAAGGAAAAATGATTCTCTAAGAGGAATCGCTAATTATGTATGTTTTTATTTTCTCCAGGCGGAATGTCTTGTCTGTTCTTGTTTTGAATACATGAGAATCATCTATTCATAGTTCAAAGAAGACACACTGATTTCTTGTAATTCGTGGAAGTTAGGGAGAGGTGGATAAGTGATGATTATGGATATTGTAGTGGGGTGGTTCCCGGAAAATAGGGAAGACCTATCTGACCACTACTCCTTATCCTCTCAACTACTCTGTAACCGCCTTCTACTTATTACCTTCTTGTTCATGGAAGTGGTGTCACCCTCCACGATTATCGTAGAACGCCAGAACAATACCCCAATGAGAATCCCCCCATATTGTATTTGATATCTCGTGGAAATAGTGGAGTCATAAGCCACTATGGTTTTGATTAAGTCAAGTCAAGTCAAATGACTTGCTAAGTCAGTGAGACAAGTTGTGCGACTCACTGAATTAATAGTCAGACTGATTAGTGTCGAGTATGTGAAGTTTAAAGGTCATGTACTTGCTTGAAAGTAACATGGGATATTTAATGGATAAGTATTATCTTAGAAGTGACTTATCGTAAGTCTAAGATGCATTTGAAGCCAAATGTTGTAGAGGGCTTCTCAAGTAAGATGGCCTATCAGAATTCATATAAGATTCAATGTTGGACCCATATTGAGAAGAGAAGCGTATTTCTGAGGGAAGTAGCTAGCAAATCTAGAACTAGCTACTTAGCGCAAATAAGAATGTGCTAGCTCTTTTAATATAAAAGGCTAATGTGCTAACGTCTCGGGAGTAAGACCAATATGCACAACTTCTAGTAAATATCAATGCGTCTTTTATGGCATTGCTTCTTGATTATGGTGCATCCAAGAGGAGCGGCGCATTATTTATGGCCTATATTTAAGCAAAGTTCTATAATAGCATATTTAATCTCAGATGAGCAATTTGAGACGAGTTGGTTACGAACGAAGCGTCAATCTAAAGTGTTGTTTTGGGTTTAAGCATTAGTTAGTCCCGAATTTGGTAGATATTACCAGAACATTGATGCGCACTCTAGACAGGTTCAAGGAATTCAGACGTGGAATTTTATGCGACTTGAGACTAGTTCGATATGGCATAATTATTGTGAGTATTGAGGAGGCTACGAGGCCAGTTTAGAATATTTGTAGTTGTTTAGAGAAGAATCAAGTTTGTTTTACACTAGTGGGAAACCTATCTAGGATATTGAGACTTATTATGTAGATGTTATAAACTACATTGTTAGCATGGAATTCATGTAACCTTTTGTAGAGACTGTATCCTCAATTCGCCTGCGAAGTATAAAGAGGAATACAATATTTTTTGTTTTGAGGTGAAGTCAGAAGTATGCGCACAAGTATATGCGGATATTTCTATGTTCCTGAAACTAGGCAGAAGGATGATTTTATAATTTTAACCCTTGTCAAAACTCACCATCTACACCATTTTTATTTATCTTCTTCTTCATTGATCTCCTCATTCTATTAAACAAAATCATTAAAAAAACCATCAAGTTATAAACCCTAAATTAGATTTCTAATTAACTATGATAGTCCACCTATTCTTTGATTAGTACTTATCATTTAATTTGTCGAGTTAACTGAATGCAACAATTGATTCAGGCATTTTCTATTAGAAATTCTTTCTTAAAATTAGAAGACGAAACAACTTAATAATCAAGGCTTGACCGCAAATCTATTGATATTTACCCATAAGATGAGAAATCAACTTAAAAATCAGGCCTTTTCTAATATAAAATTGATCCTTAAAACTAAAAGATGAATCAACATAAATCAATCAATTGTTAATTTCTCAACAAAAGATGCTGAATCAGCACATAAACCAGTCAATTATGTTGTTAATTTCTCAACAGAAGATAAGTCAACATATATAAAATTAGACCTTTTAAAATACTTCTCTTAAATCTAGAAAGTGAATAGACTTAAAAATCAAAACTTGAGTGCAACTCTATTGGCTTTTTGATTAGCCGGTTATAGTGAAAAATGTAGATACCAAAATGAAGAAAATGAAAAACATGATTTGTATTGTTTTTAGGGGTGGGGTGGATAAAATAAATTGGGCCTATTGCCCAGAAACCTTTAAAATCTGGTTGAAATGGATTGCTAAAATATTTCCTTGGGTGAAATGGACGGGTATTACTTATGTTTGAAACAGACAATTATACCTCTTTTTCTAGGTTTCCACAAAACAATTTCAATTAGAAAACCTTCTTCATTGTTAACATCGATCACCACCACAAACTACAAATAACACCATCGTCGACACCATCTCTACCACCGTAATCACCAACACTATCATCTTCAACACTATCTCCACCACCATCAGCAATACGATCTCCACCACAATCACCAACACCGTTTTCTTTAATTTCTCCACCACCTCAAACCCCCAACAACACCATCTCTACCACCACATACACCAACATCATCACACCATTAACAACAATCATACACCAACACCGTCGACACCATAAACAAGAAGCTGATTTGGGTTTTGAATCCATCAATTCTACAAATTCAGATCTCAACAACATGTATTAAATCTTGATAATCCTAAAACATGTAATCTCTTAACATTAAATTTCTTTTTATTTTATATCTGGATGACATTCATTGGCCGGTGTAGAATCTAGTATAAATTGAATGAATTAGGTTTGGGTGAACATGGTTTCATCAAGGGTTTAACCTGTGTAAATTCTAATTTTAAATTGATTGAATTTGGTTTGAATGAAAATAGTTTCATCTAGGTTTGAACTATGATGAAACGAGTTTCATCCAGTTTAAACCCCGGTAAGTTGTTTTATTTAGGTTTTTGTTTGAAATACATTTTTATAAGTTGTGAGTGATATGTGCAATTTATCTAAGTTTAGTTAGAATTAATAGGAAGAAACTAGATTCATCTAGGTTTGGTTAGAATGAATTTATATGCAGTATGAAATTGGTTTCCTTTGGTTACTTTGTTAGTAACTACTTTTCCTGATTGTAGATTATTTCCTTTTCACATTATTTTGTCGAGTTTCCTGCCATGGCTAATGTTTGTGTTTATATGCAGTATGAAATTATACCAGCTTCATCCTTGTTGTTTTGGTTACATTCATTGTGTTGATTTGGCTAAATTGTGTTTTTTTGGTTTTAACAATTTGGCTAAATGGGTAGGAAACAAATGACGCCCTCAGCTAAAGGTACCACTTTCTGATTTCTTTATGTTTAAATTGTTATTTGATTATTTGTATTGAGTTGATAGTGGTGAACTAGGGTGAAACTGATTTCATCCATGTTTAAGATAGGATGAATCTGATTTCATCCATGTTTAAGATAAGATGAATCTGATTTCATCCATGTTTAAGATAAGATGAATCTGATTTCATCTAGGTTTAATATTTGATATAAAATTATTTTTGATAAGATGCAATTGGTTTCATCCTGTTGTAGGAAGCAAAAACAAGAGTAAAGCTGAATTATGAGATAAAAAAAGCATGATATAAATGTGGTTGGTGAAAGTAATGAAGATCATTTGGAGAGAAAAGAAGGGAAAAAAACCTTTCGGTCAAGTATGTAACTAATGGTGGATTTAATGGGTACATTGGAAATAACAGAGAAACAAGAGGATGAATTGAGAAAGATTGAGTTTTGGAGTTTTCTAAATGTGATCAAAGAAGGAAAAATGGGCAAGGTTGAATGTACCAAAGCTCCAAAGGAATTAGAATTCATAATACGAAGTTATGAATCAAACTACTCATTCAAGATTGGTGATCAAATTTTGAAGGCAGATCCTAACTTACTTGTTGTTACCTTTGCAATGAAGAGAATGCGTATGAGTGAAGAACATAAGGAACTTTATGGGCCAAATGAGGACCCTAGTTTGAAAACTTCTCCATTTTACATAAATTACTTCAAGAAGGAGGATGCGAATAAAAGTGGAGACAAATTGGAAAAAAAGGACACTATTGATGGAATCAAGGTTGTTATCAAAGAAGAAGGCATAGAAGAAGAGTTGGTGATCCTTTTGTTCTTGTACATGTTTTGTACAATTTTCTTCACAAACAATGGTGGTATGTATATCGATTACAGGTACTTAAACTAAGTGAAGTCAATTCATATCATCAATAAAATCTTGTGGACGGAGCTAATCCATGATCATCTAATGGAAAATATTACGGCAGTACATAAGACACCTTACTCCGTAAATGGTTGTAGCTTCTATCTGTTGGTTAGTTTCTATGATTTTTTTTCAACATTTGTTAATTTTCAATACAACAAGCATAAAACTAAACAGATTCATCTTGTTTTTTTATTGGTGCAGTATTGGATGTTTGAATATATTAAAGGTATTGAAAAGAAAGACAACAATGATAACTTACCAAGGTTTGCAAGATGGAACATGTATCAAGTGTCTTCCGATGTTGAGGCAATGCTAAAAAGTCTTTCAAAAGATCAGGTAAATATATAATATTAAACCATTATATTTCTGTAATCATTAGAAGAAACTAGTTACATCTTGTGTAATATTCTTGTAATCACTAGATGAAACTAGTTACATCCCGTGTAAGCACTGATGAAACCAGATGTATCTTGAATATGAAAATAAAAACATGTTATCTACATGGTTGCAGATGATTGACTTTGTTGGTATTTGGACTAAAGAGGAAAGACAATTATGTTTGTTTAACGAGGCAGAAAACATCTCCAACTTGAAGAATGAATTAAAAGAGAAAGATAAGATTATCTATAACTTGAAGGTTGAATTAGAGGCTAAGATAATTTTAGAATTGCAAAATGAAGTGGAAGTATTGAAATGATAACACAAGTCGCAATTAGAAACTCCACAAGCTTCACCTCTTCAGATTATTATTCATACACCAACTCAATATTTCTTCAATCATAAAATCACTCAAGAAATGAACAGAGATGTAGAAGGTAATGTTCCTCAAAACGTTCATGCAGCTAATGAAATTCCCAAAGTCGTAAACGCAAATATAGTTATTGAAACATAACCTCTAGTAGTTATGACTGAACTTGGGTCGATTGAGAGAAACATGAAGAATTTGTATCAGTTTACAAGGAAGAGGAAAAAACTTGGTTCGGATTTTGTTACCAATGATGAAAAGAAGAAAAATAGTGATAAGTTGAAGAAGTTAGATAAGAAAACAAAGTGACCGAAGAAACATTAATCAAAGAGTTCTACAAATCTGGAAATTTAAGGTACCCACAACTGTTTTTTATTATGATGATTTGTTTTTGCATTTTTGTTAAGGATGAAACTGGATTCATTTTGGTATTGTTTTGTTTATACCAAACTGTTAACTGGGATGAAACCAGTTTCATCCTGTTTTTTACCTGTTTGTTTCATCCTGTTTTTACCTGTTTTAACTATATGAATGATCAATACTGCAGAGACTGCATTTGGAGTTGTAATAGAGGTGGTGAGTTTACAATCTCTATTATGGGATAATACATCCAAGAAATGATGTTAAATCATTCCGTGGCGAACAATATTATCGAGTTCAAGATTATGAAATGGAGGGAACTGTTTCAATCTAACAGTAAGCATGATGGATTTATTTTGACCGCGTTTCTAAGCACACTTGCATGGGTAACACATAAAAAAATTGATTCTTTTTTTTTATTTTTTTCTTTATTTTTTTTGTAAAAATGACTGAATTAAATAGGCACTTAATTTGTTTTCAGTTTTATATCTCCATGGAAGATGAATCAATGGCTACAAAGTTGATAGATAATGAATTGCAGAAATTGCAGAATGCTAACATCAACGATTTCCATTACTTGTTGATCCCGATGAACCACCACTGTGAAGTTGCATCGAAGCCTGAATATAAAGACCATTTTACATTGCTTCAATTTGACTTCCATGACGTTTGTTAGACACACTACAATTCTCTTCTCGATACTACAAAAAATGGATGTCTGGAGGATTCTAAAGTAATGGTAAGAAGAGTGAACCAAATTCTTAGCAAACTCTATAATAAAAAAATGGATTATACCGAAGTCACTACCGTAAAGAACTGTCTACAACAGGGCAAAAGGTAGGTCATCCACGCTGTGGCATTGTTATTGTACATTTTTTTCATTTATAAAACACAAAACTAAATGAGATAATTATTTTTGTAATCCTGACTCTTGAATGTATGTTATCTACTTCATGGAATGGGCGATGAAAAATGGTTTCGCTTTTGAAGATGAAGAAACTCTAAGGAAAAGGATGAGCACAAGCGAGTGGACCTCGTATATGAAATACTTAGTGATGAAAGAAGTTTTTGGAAGTTGGAAGAGAACTAAAATGGTTGTTATTGATGAATCTGGTTTCGTCTATAGATCGTAAGGAAGCTTAAGTTTTTTGTGTAAAATATTATTAATGTAATTTAGTTTAAGATTTTTGTTTGTTGAAATCTATCTTTGCATACATTTGTGAACCTTGGATTTCATCTATGAATGTATATATCCTAATTGCAGATCAATTAATATGAAAACTTTTACTTGAATTGTTATTTATTGATAATTTTAAGTAATTTTATCAGAATATGCAGGATGAAACCAGATACATCCTGAAGAAAAACTATTTTTTTGACAGAATATGCAGGATGAAACCAGTTTCATCCAAGCAAAATAAACATTTATTTTCAAGTGCAGGGTTTTTCTGTCAGAATATGTAGGATAAAACTGGTTCCATCCAAGCCAATTTTTTTTTTCAGATTATTCAGGATGAAACTAGTTTCATCCAACTTTAACCTGTGTTGTTCCTGAATTCATTCAAGGTTTAATCTGTGATGTACCTGAAATGAAGTGCATCTACAATTGAACAGACCAAAAAGACATTAAGATAAACTAGTCATTGTGACATAATTGTTCAAACAAAAGATAAAAATCCCAAACAACGAAAAAAAATAGATTTGTCCAAACAAATAATAATTGTAAAAATAACGATTCTAATAGGCAATAATAAGTTGCATAGGATGAGTAAGACCAAGAATCATAAATTGTCGATAAGAATCAGTGGAAGAAGATGCTATTAAGGAGGGAGAAGAAGGCGCTGCTTCTTAGCGGGAGGATGAGTAAAGGTTGTCTTGGTACACGTAATCGATCTCGTGAAACCCAAACTGGTGCTAGGAATCCTCTTCTTTTTTGGTCTTCCTACTTTTTCAGCAACATCCGGTGGGCGGATAAGTTCATCTTCAGCAACAGTTGAAGGCTTGTCATAATTTGGAATTGGTTTGATTGAATGATCATACGCATCCTGGAAGAACCCAATACTGAAAAACATTAATGAAATCATAGATGCTAAACTTTGTTGAAGCCACACATACGATAACATGAGCACAAGGGAATTAATCAATAAACAAACACTGACAGCTGCAATACCACTTGCTAAGATCAACATCATGAGTATGATCAGAGTGTACTTAAAACTCAAATTCACCAGACTTCCTTATTCTCCAAGTACTTTCGGCACGAATTGACTTCTCAACTTCTTTCTCAAGATTAGGACACAAATATCCAGAATACTTTGACCCTTCAACCTTCCTTGAACTCATCTGCACTATTATCTTGACTCGAATGTGGTTGACTAATATTGCAATAGGCATACTTTTTGCCTCCCTAATCCAAGCATTAAAGGATTCTGCGAAATTTGAACACATGTCCCCATATCGACATCCTTTACAATGTGATATGGACCAATTTTCCACGGGAAGAACACTCAAGTAGCGGTAAAGACCTTTGCATCCCACTTGCTTCAACTGATTCATACCGTCATGAAAACCTTCAAGAGTTGACGAATAAAAACATTGAATGAACAAGTCCACTGCAATACCATATTCTTCTTTCTTCTTCTTAATATTGGTACGGATATTTTTTTTCAAGTGATAATAACAATACCCATGATGAGAAGTAGGAAATACAACGGGAATACCAAAGACCAAACCATCATGACGATCCGAAATGAAAGTTAATGGCCGATGACCCAAAATAGACTTTAGCTTCTCCAAAAACCAACGTCAGTTGTCGACATTCTCGCTTGAAACAATATCGTATGCTAAAGGGAAGATTCCTACAAAAACAAAACAAAACACATAAAAAAATAAAAAATTATTAAACAAAAAAAGTCAGGGTGATAAACACAGGATGTAACTGGTTGCATCCTGTAAAAAATTAAAAAAACAGAGTTATATACACATGATGTAACTGGTTGCATCCTGTGAAAAAAAACTGACAGAAACTAATAGAAAATGCAATTTGTGAGGATGCAATCTGACTTCACTAATAAAATGAATTTTTATCAAATCTATCTATAAGAGAAGACATACCATTATTTACATTTTTCCCGGTAGCCGCCATAAGGCATCCTCTAAACTTTCCCGTCAAGAAAGTTCCAACTAAGAACAACACCGGACGACAAAATTCGAGGTCAAATATGAAGGCCTCAAAAGTTAAAAACTAACTCTTGAATTGGTTTCCTTCCAAGAGTAAATCGTACCAACTTTCTTTATTGGTTCTCTTCACAGCATTACACCACCATACCAAATCAGTGTATCATTTGGTATCATTACCATATAACTCCTTCAAACATACTTGTTTTCCGGTATGCGCTTGATCGTAGCTCAATGTTAACCCATAATCACTCTTCAAATTAGCCACAATTCACGTGGTTTCTTGTTTGGATTTTGTTTGAGTTGGTCAATTACCAAATCCTTAACTAACTCGCGTGTTATGGGAGCACTATCGGTTTCATCTTTATAACCGACACAACATGTATGGTCTCCATTATAGATTCCAAGGATAAAATGATTTTTCAAACTTGAAGCCTTCGCTGATGCATGGAACCTCCACTTGCATTGAAATTCTTCCTTATAAAAGCATTCAACCGTATATCTTGTATCATCACTCCTGAAAACCTTAATCTTGTGACCAAAATGATGGTTGTATTTTAGAACAACAAGCCGAGCTTCTTTTCGTCCTCCCAAAAACTCTTGGCCGACACCTTTGATAATATGTTCACATTCATCCCCTTTACAAGGTTTTTTTACCGCAACTTTTCTATTGAATGCACGCTCGTTGTTGGGACAACAACCATGATGAGAAGTAGGGATAACAGACTGATCTTGGATTCATTTCTCAGATAACAACAACTCCATCATTGGAGGTTCACGAACAAAAGCAAGTTCAAACTCCAAAAAACTCAAACTCTTAACATAACAAAATGATATCACCGAGTTAAGCTTAAAATCACTGTCAACAACAATGTTCTTTCCCTCACCACCATCAAATATAAATTGAATTAATGTTGGTGACATCTTTCTCCAACACGAACACACATATAACTTCAATTCATCGACCGTTAACGTCATACTAACCTTGTATGAACACGAGTCCGTAAAGTGCATAAAAACACAAACAATTTGGAAATCGGGATCCATATACAAAAATTATGTTAACAATAGAATGTTCTCAATGACGACAATATTCAACTTAAGTATTTAACAGATTTTTTAAACAACAACATAGGATGAAACTAGATTCATCTTGCTTTAAATAATGAAACAAAAATCTGTTCATAAACATCAATCGAAATCAGTTGAAATCAGTTTACAAAAAATACTACAAGTTGAATGTTAATCAAATTGAATACAAAAATAGAATAAAAACCTAAAAACATGATGAGTTATAAGGGAAAATTAAAATCAGTTCACATGTAAATAAGTTAAACAAAATCATCTAGTGTAATCATGAAATTGGTTTTCTATTAACAATTAACTGGTTCCCATTAATCTGTGAATTGAAACAAAATTGTTGAAGTTTTTAAGCATAAAAATCAGATTATTACTAACCCTAGAAAAATCAACGACATAAACACAAAAAATTGAAAAGAAAATTACACAGTCAAAATAGCTAATGAGCTTCAAATCATACTGAATCAAAAGAATAAAACGATATGTCTTCATCTTAGAATCAAACACAAACAAAAAAATAGATTGAATCAATGAATCAAAATCAGGCTAGAAACTAGATGAATTGAGATTGAAAACCTACTGATTTGAAGTCTTAATCAGATTTCGGTAGTAAGTATTTGTTAATCTTCTATTTCACAGCAGTTTTTCACCATGATTGAGCTCTCAGATCTGAAACTCGTTTTCCCCTTTTTCGTTTCTAAAGAAGAACTGAAGAACTCCAAAGAAGTCCATTTCAAAAAAAAAATCATTATAAACCCAAAAACTGAAGTGTAATTTAGTCACTTTTATTTATTTCTCTTAATGAAATCTGGGCAGGATGCCCAAAAAGGATATTTGAAAAGTATATTTGGAAAATGTGGATTTTAGAAAACTATTTTATTTTAGATGTCTTATACACCCATAAAAACTAAACCATGGGTTATTGAACCAATTAATTAAAATGTATATAGGGTGTAAAAACTAAAGTCAATGTATAAAAATATAGTATTTATGATATTTTAAAATTTATTTGGGTGGTGCATAGGATAATTGGGGATGGGAAATAGGAAAAGTAGGAGTGGGAAATAGGTAAAACCTTCATTAATTGGTTAGACAAATTAGAGAGGTATTGTATAAGTTAATGTGTTTATGTACCCAAAAGTGAATAGATGAACTGTAGGCTGCTTGAACTCGGGGTTTCTAATGTTATGTTTTTAGTGGGGTCAATCGCATGAGCATCATACGTGTTAAATAGATTACAAAGGGCAATTTTTTCAATTGCTCTATAATTTGATGGGTGGAATATCCAATTTGGATACTAGGAATTACTAGTTAATCTAATCTATAGGACCCATTTAATGTGTAGTCTACCCATCTATCTGTTTTTAGTCGCTAGTCAACCAAATTTGATGGGTAAATATTCTAGATTTACCCTATATCTAACGAACATATAAATCGAGTTGAAATCATATCTAGCGAGATTTTTTTTTCCATTTTTTCTTCAGCTCAGATCCTTTTTTCTGTCTTTCTACTTCTCCTGACGTTCTTCAATTTAGGGTTTCGATCTCAAATCTCCAGGTATTTTTCTAGTTAATCTTCTTCTTTTTTCTTTGATTTTTGTTATGCTTTGTTCAGTTTTTATTTTTTTAAATGAAATCTTAATGATCAACTCAATTTTATAATTTGTTGGTTTTTTTACAATGAAATCGTGATGATTATCATTTTCTATGATGTACATTTTGTTCAATTGCATGTTTTGATCTCGTTGTTGTTCGTGTTTTAGTTTTTATGTTGATTTTTTAAACTGATTTTGTAATCATGCTATTTGTTCATTAGATCATCATATTCATTTTTTTAGATTTCGTATGATAATAGGTTTGATTTGGTTTTGTTTTGTTGTTTCAGGAAATCATGATTGTTGTTCTTTTTCTGTATTTTTATATGATCCCACAATACTGTTTGTAGGTAAAAACGATTAAAGGGTAAAAAGGGAAAAATGATGGATTAGGTTAATGCTAGTAAAATCAAATCGTTTAAACACCAAACATTTGTACTGTATAAGTACTTTTAAGATTCAAGAGTTCAATCTGTACGAAAATTGGCCTAAATAAAGGAATGATCGTTCCAATTTCATTTCGGTCAAAAAGGAAAGAGAATAGTTGATCTGTAAGGAGGGAAGTAGAGACAGTATTGAGATCAATGAGATTGAGTGTCAATGATAGTATGTGTTTGAACTTCTATGAAGACGAAAATCAATTGAATTTTTTGAAAATGCTCTAAGATGACAACTATGTGTTCATATATCCTTGTTGTCTTCTAAGATGACAGTCTTATTGTTTTTTTTTTCACTAGGTTGAAGAACCAATTTATATCAGTGGAAGTTAACACATTGAAATCGTAAGTGGTGACAGTTGCAAAGAAGTGGAAGGGTAGAGACATTGAGATCGTGGTGAAAACCAATTATGTCATGCTAGTGGGATTTGACGGTTGTACAACTACTATTATATTCATCCCTTCAACTGTCAACACGGCTTATTTACTTTCTCATCGTGGGTGTATTGTTACGCCGCACGTGTTGTAGACCGCCAGTGTCACGGACCGGACCTTAGAGCTTAACTTCTCGCTGGAAAGTGCATGTAGATTTTTACTTTCCCAGCATGCCTTGTTAGCATTATACTCGACATAGTTCCCTCATCATTCAAGCTAAGTTTAAACCGTTCCCACCTCACCCTTGTTCCACTAAGGGTGCAAGGACATAAAAGAGAATGGTGAATGCCTTTGGAAAACATCACATACTTACGAGCATTGTCCAGGCCTAACTCGTGCCTTGGACCAGCACCTAGGCTATTTCAAGCCTAATCTTCCGCTTCATCAATTCTGCTTCGACCATGCGCTGGAGCCTGCACTGATCTTGTTCTTGCCCAAGGGTGTAACATCCAGGCACATTCCATTCCATGCTGCAACGGTTGTTAGGAAGTATGAACAATCCATCCAATGGAATTGCAACTACCTCATCAAGTGTGGCAACAATCATCTCTTTGACTTAGCATTGCCAACCCAGATGATACGAGTTACCATAATATCGCAATCACCTCTAAATTAGATGATATGAGCGACAAGATGTTGCACCTCAATGTATTGCATTGCGGCTGCCTACGTACCCAACCCGTACCTTGAAGGGATCAAGCATGTCCGTAGTTCGACAAAGGGTCAATTCGAAAGGAACAAGCAACTTAAGCCTATTAAGGCAAGGTTAACTTCGATTCCAACTTCATCGCAAGGACAAAGGCCAAGCAAAGCCTAGACCGTATTGGCCGAAGGACTTTCGCAAGGTATGCACTAGCTTGTGCATAACTATCGCTATTTATTATGTAAAATATGCATTCTCAAGTACGTAGCACGATTGAATGATGCTTTCGCATAATTCAAGCTTTATAGGGTAAGCTATCTGCATATTGATTCTTTAGCATCAAGTATGCTCCAACGTATAGGCCACATCGCATACATATGTGCATTACCGCTCACACACATTCAAGCTTCATCGGTTAAGCTACAAGCATATTGATGCTTATGCATCAAGTATGCTCCAACATATTGGCCACTTCGCATATCAATATGTGCATTACCGCTCATGCACATTCAAGCTTCATTGGTTAAGCTACAAGCATACTGATGCTTATGCATCAAGTATGCTCCAACGTATAGCCTACGTCGCACTTATATGTGCATTTACGCTCATGCACATTCAAGCAAAGCTCCCTCCTATATATGTCTTATTCGCATTTCTACAAATAAATATAAGAATAAGAAGTGGCATCCATCGACTGCACAAGGCCGAAATGAAGTTTTCTTGCCAAAGCCAAGCGAAGCATTCTCAGGTAAGCTACAAGTGAACACGCTAATGCATCACGGTGATGCATTCTCAATAATGCATCACGGCATAATAGTGCACTAACACTATGATGCTTTCTCTTACACAACATTGGCTTAGTGATGCATTGAATCATGCATCACGGCATAATAGTGCATTAGCACTATGATGCTCTCTCATATAACAATATTGGTCAGTGATGCGTTTTCAATCATGCATCACGGCATAATAGTGCCTTAGCACTATGATGCACTCTTACTACGCAACATTGGTTTGGTGATGCATTTTCAATCATGCATCACGGCATATTAGTGCATTAGCACTATAATGCTCTCAATTACGCAACTTCGGCTCAGTGATGCATTTTCAATCATGCATCACGCGTAATAGGGCCTTAACACAATACTTCGAGGTTAAGGCATCTACACCCTAATGCATATCTGAGTAAGCTTTATAAGCTTAGGATGAAGCTTCAACCCAGGCTATGACGTGTCCATGAGTAAGCGTCATGCAAAAATTGCGGGTGTTACATTCTTACCACCTTCAAAGAATTTCGTCCCCGAAATTTAACTCAAAATTAACGTGGACAAGCTTCATCAATTAAGGATTTATATGCATATGTCCCATTCCATGATGCACAGAAACCTTGCAAGGGTCCAATGTTTGTTAGTGAGAACAAATTAGAACCTTCGTAATATGCGTCCCATTCCGCATATCTCAGAATCCTAGTAGGGCCTACGATTGCCATAAATGTCGATGGAGACCTTCCGAACATACGTCCCATACCGCATGCTCTAGGATCAACAAAGGTTTTTATAACTTTATAGAGAAAACTCAAATTGGATCCCTAAACATGCGTCCCATACCACATGCTCAAGAATGAAAAAGAATTTACTCAACACGAGATCTTAAGTGGACGTCCCATACCATACACTTAAGAGTCCCCAAAATTCACATAGGTTGAAAAGGGTCATCGCGAGTTTATGAATAGTTTTTAGCGTAGTATTTTGAGGACCAAATTCTAATGCCAGTGCATTCGGATGCAAGCCATCGCCCCGGACGATCTTCCACTCGTAAGTGGGTGCTAGTCAGCCTAACAACGCACACCGTTCCAGCGACGGGTGGGGATGATCAATCCCGTGCCAAGGGTATTCGGGTACCAGCCACCGTTCCAAACGGGTTTTCTGGCAAACTCACAGAACAAGATCAAACTCATCCAAATATTAGCGGAGTAACTAGTAAGTTACAATTTCTTTTCGTATGGGAACTTGGCCTTATTTATTCACTCAATTTTTCGCATAATAGTTGGCCTACTCTTCCAACTTTTCTATTTCCTTTGTAGAAAAACTTTGTAGTCATATTACAAAAATGCTCACCGACGAGTCCAAAACTCACAGTCCCTAGTGTTTTCTTGGAACTTGCTCTGATACCATTTACCACGGACCAAAAAATTCCGCCCCCAGCGCATTGCGCTGGGCAGGCCAAAACTCCCCGATGTGCGATAAAAGAGAGTGTAACCGGACCTTAGAGCTTAACTTCTCGCTGGAAAGTGCATGTAGATTTTAGCTTTCCATGCATGCCTTGTAAGCATTATACTCCAAACATAGTTCCCTCATCATTCAAGCTACGTTTAAACCGTTCCCACCCCACCCTTGTTCCACTAAGGGTGCAAGGCCATAAAAGAGAATGGTGAATGCCTTTGGAAAACATCACATACTTACGAGCACGAGCATTGTCCAGGCCTAACTCGTGCCTTGGACCAGCACCTAGGCTATTTCAAGCCTAATCTTCCGCTTCATCAATTCTGCTTCGACCATGCGCTGGAGCCTGCACTGATCTTGTTTTTGCTAAAGGTGCAACATCCAGGCAACATTCCATTTGTAAAAATTGGTGTAATTTTTAATAGTGGTAAATAGAGTGTCGTTCTCTCGAACTTGTGAAGACTGATTTTAGATTTTAATAAACTAATTTTAAACTAAGAATATACACAAAATATGAAAATAATATTCACAACAAAGTTGAGAGAAAACTGAGGCTAGGTTTCCACTATTTTTCCAATTTTTATAATGATTAAATTCAATAATTATAACCATGCAATTCTAACTTTTAATTTGATTCTAAAATGTTGCAATAAGTAAATTCTTAAAGTAACAATTGTATAACAAAAGCATGTAATATCTAAACCCTAGGAAAAGCATATACCATCTAACGAAATCACAATTGCTCTATAAATTATTAAATCAATTTTTAATTAAGGCAAACAATCATAAAATAATTGCATAAAGTAATTAAATAACATTACCACATAATTTTTGGAAAAAGTAGCTTCCAC
>JAJJMC010020031.1:12912957-12974855 GCA_023531435.1 Papaver californicum
AAAAAAAAAAAAAAATCCTAATAAATTTACAAACAAAAAAATAAAAAATAAAAAATAAAAAAATCTAAGCAAATAAATCCTAACAGGAAGGGGTTCTAAACATACACAAACAAGGCCGACTCAACCAAATCAAACCTACTGAATCTAGCAAACAAAAAGCATGATGAATCCACTTAGATTGTTTCTATACCAGCTTCTATTCTTCCAAAAGGAAACTAGTTACAGTTTTAGCAAATCTCTTAGAACGATCTGAATTAGATTAAGTCGAATAGAAGCAGGATAAACTCTAAGGAGCTTTGACAACCCTGCCTCTTTGGCAACTTTTCCCTGGGTTACAAGGCGGCTCTAATCAACTTAAAATAATCATCCTGAACTTTAAGTTATGCTAACAAAGTAACCAATATAGTCCTTTTGAATGATTTTCCAATAAGCTCGTTACCCTATAGGTCTCTTTATAGTCAAATTTTAGGCTTAGGTTCACGTTAGGTAACGTGTTCCTAAGGCGGGCAAGAAGGAAACGGTGATGAAATCCGAGTCCTTATCTTATATGGCCAGTCCTTTCCCTTTACTAGAAAATTAATTCCATACTCAAGTCCTCAACATATATGCATTACGAAGGAATACAGAAAACCCACTGACAGGGGATTCGTGGGTGGTTAGACTCTTACCTCCCGTACTAGACGGGGGATGAATCGGTTGTAGTCGACTCAGGCCACCGACTCCTATGTCAGTGTACGAACCCGAGGGGCCGAGACAATATCGTAATTGTCGTCCTTCCCTGTTACAGTTTATATTTAAATACCCTTCGGTAGGGTTTAAATAAAATAAAATAATAAAGTTCAAAAGTCCATAGTCCAAAGTCCAAGAATAAGAAAAAATAAAAATACCTAAAATAATTACAAAAATAATAAGAATTTCCTAATACAATTTTCTAAAACGAAAAATAAAAACCCTAAAAAAAAATTAACTAAAAAATAATAATAAAAAAAATAAATCTTGTCTTCTTTTTCCGTTCTTTTAGCTTTGTCTTTGACTCCAAGTCTTTAATCAATTAATATAATCTTTCGCTCCAATTTCTTTTTGATCCAAAACCTGTAATACAAAGAAAATACCCAAAAACGTAAAATAGAACAAATAAAAATAAATAAAATAATAATCTAACTAACTAATTAACGTATAAAAAAATCTAAAAGCAATTCTAAAAACAAGTCCGCGTCGGCGGCGCCATAAATTGATGTAATTTTTAATAGTGGTAAATAGAGTGTCGTTCTCTCGAACTTGTGAAGACTGATTTTAGATTTTAATAAACTAATTTTAAACTAAGAATATACACAAAATATGAAAATAATATTCACAATAAAGTTGAGAGAAAACTGAGGCTAGGTTTCCACTATTTTTCCAATTTTTATAATGATTAAATTCAATAACTATAATCATGCAATTCTAACTTTTAACTTGATTCTAAAATGTTGCAATAAGTAAATTCTTAAAGTAACAATTGTATAACAAAAGCATGGAATATCTAAACCCTAGGAAAAGCATATACCATCTAACGAAATCACAATTGCTTTATAAAAATTATTAAATCAATTTTTAATTAAGGCAAACATTCATAAAATAATTGCATAAATTAATTAAATAACATTACCACATAATTTTTGGAAAAAGTAGCTTCCACCGTCGCCTCAGAGATGGGGTTCAGCTCCTCATATTTTTCATTTGCTCAGAGTTACAATTCAATGCTCAAAATGTTCACAAATGATAAAAAATGAGAAAAATAAAGAAAACAGTGAAGTTGCAACGATTATATGAGTTACAGATTCACTGTTACAGAGGGTCTGAAGAACAAATGTTGCTGATTTGAAATAATCGTTGCAAACAGGATGAATATTCCGTTGCAAACTGAATGAAGATTCCGTCACCTTTCCGTTGAAGCTTCCGTCACCTTTTCCTGTTCTTCATGCACCAGCAGCAGCAGAATCTCTGGATTGATTTTTCGAGCTTCTCTGCCTCTCTGAACCTTACCCTAAGCTTCCTCCTCTTTCTATGATACCCGAAACCCCTTTTTATAGCTTCATAACACCTCCAAATCCCTCAATTAATTCTCAACAGGAACTCATTAACCCGATGATATTTTTTCTTGATTTTTGATATGATTCGATCCTCGGTATCTCTGAGTATCTTTTCATCGTCTCTGGTGTATGAATATAGGTATTTGATACTGCTTCTCTGTGGATATTCTCTTCACCAAATCATTCCCGAAAATATTTCTCTCTCGAGAGAAGAAAAAAATAATCATGATCTGTGATTGAATATTTCTAGTGATTTTCACGTATCTTCTGGTCATGATTTATCACTTTAGTTATGGTAATCATTCTCTGTGATTTTTGACCCAAAATCACATGAAAATTATGCTCAGAATCAAATCTGCATTTAAGCCAAAATCTTTCCGCCAAATTAAGTTTTTGAACCGTGAAGAAGGGGTGCCCATATCCAATGTCCGGGTGCCTTTATCAATTTTCCATGCCAATTTTTCCCAAATGTTATTTTTCCATAAATACCTATTATTACATAAAATCACAATATTAGTACAAAATTGAGTTTTAACAAAGAACAAATTAAGAACAAATTAGACACGAAAACGTATCTATCAGTCAGTGATGTAGTTTTAATCATGCATCACGACATAATAGTGCCTTAGCACTATGATGCACTCTCACTATGCAACATTGGCTTGGTAATGTATTTTCATTCATGCATCACAGAATATTAATGCATTAGCACTATAATGCTCTCACTTACGCAACTTCGGCTCAGTGATGCATTTTCAATCATGCATCACGCGTAATAGGGCCTTAACACAATAGTTCGAGGTCAAGGCATCTACACTCTAATGCATATCTGAGTAAGCTTTATAAGCTTAGGATGAAGCTTCATCCCTTGCCATGACGCATCCTTATGTAAGCGTCATGCAAAAATTGCGGGTGTTACAGCCAGACCAAAATATTAGTGAATATCCCCCCATGTAACATTATCGATGTCTCGATCATGGTTAAGTCTTTTTTATATACGTGTATTATTTTGTTAGTTGTTGACCTAGCTAGACTGTTATTCTTAACATATTGATGAGTTCTAGCATGTTGACTCAAAGCATAAGGTGTATACTGAGATAAACAGTGATGCTTAAGAGATCATAGACTGAGAGAGTCTGATTGATATTGATATTGGTAATCATGTAATATAATCGTGTCAGTTGAACAACAATGGTATTAAGATGATCTTATTGGATTGATAAGCATAGGTCTAATGAGATTACCGGATCGATCAGAGACCAATGTATATATAACCCTCTTCAATTGGAATTCTGGAGTGGGGGCAACCAAAATTTAAAAGGCACAAATATATGCGCTTGTTAATATATATATACACACATATATATATATATATATATATATATGGATATATTACGATGTTTGATTATGTCACAGGAATGCGTATAAGCATCAAGTGTATGAGGATCAAGTGCATAAGCATCAAGTATATGAGCATCGACTCGTGTGAGGACTGACTTGTGTTAGCAGTCATATAATATTTAATTTCGTCCTACTGCCAAATGACTTGAGTAGCAAAGCGGAGAAATTAGAATATTTACCTTAGCATAAGAACCAATTAAAATATTAATGGTCAGATTATTTTAATAATTGTTAGCAGGACCAATCGAGGTATTAAGTAATAAAACCCTAATTCTAATAAAAGAAGGCATTGATTGAAGAAGGCAGTGATTGAAGAAGGCGGACCAGGTGGTATAGGACTGATCTAGTCAGTAGAGCACAGGTCAGTGGCCGCGGGACCATTCTTCGTTGCTTCGCGCGCTATAAGGTCTCTATGATATATTTGGAAATAATATCTATGAGAGGATTTTGATGTAAAGACCAACCGGTGAGAAGACCGACTTGTGTGCAGAACAAAACTTAAGAAATATTAAAATAATAATATTTTAATATATTAATATGGTAGTGGGACCATTCTATATAGCTCTGTAGAGCTTATGGTTTTGAAGCAATAGGGAGACTAGGCTTTTGATAGAAAGAGCAAGGAGTTTGATAGGAAGAGGGACACCCCAAGTAAGGCTGCAATGATATAAAATAATAAAACTAGAAATAAGAAAATAGGGGAGTGGGGACCGGCCACGGGATGGATGGCCAGCCGAACGGCTGGCGCCGATCCCACGACTCCCTATTTTTTTATTATTTCTATCTTTTTCTTCTATAACTCTAAAGCCTTATTGCTCTAAAGTCTTATATCTTTAAATCCTTATATCGTTACGCTCTTAAGACCATTTTCACATGTGAATGAACGAAATCTTTCGTTGATTTCGTCATTACAAAATTTCATACATAACGCTCTTTAGCAAAAACACTGTAGATTCTTCATACGATGTCCGTTTTTGACGATCCACCCCAATTTTAAAATTGGAAAATCGTCATCTCTCATGGAAAAAGGATTAAGGTTTGGAGCACGTTTTGGCTATCAAACGGAGCAAACAGAAACCTTCGAGGAATTTTTAGACAACATTCTGACAATTTTCAGCTTGTATTTTGCCTAGGGTTTAGGTCATATCTCTTAGACCGTTACTCGGAATGAGACACCCTTTTAGTATGTCGTTGTAGACATATATGAGAACATTTGTTGTTGAGAACATTTTGTCTCTACCCATTGGAACGTTTTTTCAAGATGATCATGATGATACGTCAGAAACTAGGTGTTGGCCAATATTAGGGTTTCGTTGTATTTCGACCAATATTGGAATTTTAGTGCGACCAATATTGGAGATGTGTAATTCAAGCTCGATCAATGTTAAGGATTGGTCAATTGGAGCCTTCGTTTTGTAATTGGCATGACAATAAATGGGTGCTTATACAAAGATGTGATGCTTCGACCTAGTGCATTCGTGCGCAACTTGTCATGCATTGTGATAAATCAATATTAACCAATTAGGGTTTAAGTATTGATTTAGAGAATTCAAGGAATCCAGCCGAGGAATATAGCACTAGAGAAGACTCAAGTCGCTCTATACTAGTGTGCAATACATCTAGGAGATTGAGATTTAATGTATAAGATTTATAAAATATCTGAGAGTATTGTAACAAGAACCATTGATATTAGGAGGACAATGTTTCTCTATACTAGTGTTCACTACATCTAGGAGTTGTCCAGTCATTGTAAAGGAGTAACTACCGAGTCGTACAGTACTAATATTGTGTATATATAAAATATTGAAAGCTCATCCGGGTGAGGCTCTAGTATGTATATGTATTTTCAGAGATGCTGAAGGATCAGTATGAGGTTCCTGTAGGGAAAGCCTTATATTTTAATTCTCTTACCAAATGTAAAATATAAATTTTATTGTCTTCTACGTTTCTACTGCCTGGTAAAGCCAATTTTACTATTTTACCCTTTGTCAAAAATCCTCCATCTACAAGTATATATCAATATGTATTGTTTTTTATGCTTTTTGATATGTACTCTTTTTTATAGTATGCTTTTTTATTATATCTACTGTATAGTATACCATTTTTAAATCAGTACATATTTGTTTGCACTGCATATAATATGTTTTTGTTTGTTTGTGTGAATCTATAATATGTGTGATACTCCTAAACCAGTACATATTATGTTGTACTGTAGATGAGGTGTTCCTATCATCTAAAAATATATGTTTTTGTGTTTGTGTTGTTTTATTTGGATCACATTTCTACAGGTTCAACATGTTTGTTGTTGGTCCTAATCCAAATACCTTTTGATACTCTCATATATACCAAAAGCAACACCATATTGCATATTTGGTTACATTATCTTCGACTTTGGAAGATTTCAAGTTTACTATCTGTAATGCATGGAGCTGGTTGAATCCATCAACTATTGTTGTTAATTATATTGAAAATGGAGTGTAAGTCCATGTTCTTGTTGATGTATCGCTTCGAGGGCTTCCTGCATTAAATTTTAGGAAGAATTCAAATTTCTTTGAGTTGCATATGGATGTTGTTTCATCTGGTGCATCTTGTTTTTCGAGACGTGTTGATGTTGACAACAATTCAAAGTTGGTTGTGAGTGCTAGAAACAATTATTTGAAAGATGGTAAAGAAGTTGCAAGTGTTCTTTTTTCTGATGGTTGGGAGAATATTTTTGAAGATAAAAATTAGTTCTTCCATGGTGGTGTTGATGCCGTTCGGTTAGCATGTGAAAAATATTATTTGAGGACTGAATATAAGGTGAAAAAATTAAAGAATGGCCTTTAGAGATTCACGGTGGAATGCAGCTAGGATGGGTGCTCTTGGATGCTTCATGCGAATTCCATTAAATGGTCTTTGGATGTTTTTAAGATAAAAGATTACATGGGGATACACACATGTGGTGCTGGGTACAGGTTGAGGAGTCCAACTGTTCTGAGAAAGCTTGTAAATCATTTAGTTCATGAGCGTGTCAAGCACAACCCTCTCATAAAGCCGCAAGAGATTATGGATTATATTAAAGTTAGGGGGGGGGCGCCCCTCAATATCAAGTATCACCACGCATATCATGGATTAGAGTTATCACATCAAATGATTTTTTGTGATGATATGAAGTCATACACTGATCTTGCTTAGTGGGTGAATGCTATTAGGGAAACCAACCCTGGGTCTTATATTGATTTTGACTTCAACGACGCAACAAATAGATTCAACAAAAATTTAATTTTCTTTTAGCATGTAAAGAGTGCAATAAACTTTATCATTCGATGATCTTTTGTAATGCAACATTTCTTACTGGGAGGTTTAAAGGAGGTATAATGGTTGAGACATGTCTTAACGGTAATCAAGGTAACTTTTTATATGGTACATATTTGATATGTACTGTTTTTTATGTACCAGCACAAAGAGAAACATAGTCTATTTTTTAGAGTATATATCAATATGTATTGTAGGATCATGCACATCATACATGCAATACATATTGATAAGCACTGTAGGATAACACAATATGAAGTAGCAAACATGCAACACATATTTATATGTACTTTAAATTTTTTGCAGGTTTTTATTCTTTTGCATATGCATTAGTTCCTGGAGAAGATAATGATAATTGACATTGGTGTACGGTCAATCATAGAAAAGTTATGGACCATCGTCGTATCACTTTTTTGACAGACCGAGGTGAAGGGTTGTTGAAAGCAAATCATGAAGTTTTTCCTGGTTCTTATCATAGCTATTGTTTCTTCCACTTGAAAAAGAACTTACCCATCAGTAAGTCTGATGAAAAATATAAAGAAGTGACTGGCTGTTTCCAAAAAGCAACATATGCGCTTTCTCCACCAAGATACGAAGAAGTTCTTCAAGAAATGGTTTATCTAAGAAGGCCTTGGGTTGCTGACTACTGCCGTAGCATTTTTAGGGAAAAGTGGTCTAGTGCATACTTCCCAGGATATAGGTATGGTCAAAATTCTTCAAACATTGCCGAATAACTGGATATTCCGCGAGAAGAAGTTACATCCTTGCGCTCTCTCTGACACAATCAGTTTTTTTGTAAGTTTCTTGTAACAATACAACCGTATATGTACTATTTTTAAGTATGCTCCACCAATCTACTTTTAGTAAATATTTTGTTTTGCATCGTGGATAATATGTTTGTTGTCTTAAAATTTTTTGTCGGGTAATCTACGGGTAATGGAGTTGATGTCAGAATGTCGTGAAGAAAGTCTTTTGATAGACCTGGAACTCTTAACCCCTGTGTATCAAGCCTTGCTTGAACTACACATTCAAATTGGTCGTCCTTGGAAAGTTAGTCAGTCATATTCTCATGTCTTTGAAGTGTATTCCCCAAGGTTTGCATTGACCCCTAATCTTCATCATCTGAATTAGTTTTGTTTTTGTTTTTTGTTTTAGATAACATGCTCTTTGATGTGTGATATCCACTAAACTAGTTTCTTAGAGGTATTGCAGATAATATATCAATATGTATTGTGCAGATTATATTCTTGATTTGTGTAGACAAAACATCAATACGTACTGCGTAGATAATATGCTTGTTTTATGTGTGTAGGTATTATATGGTAGATCTACAACAAAAAAAGTTGTACTTGCCAAAGATGGCGCGTGTATGGTTTCTCATGCTCGCATTCTACTGCGGCTATTACTGCAGCTGGGGAAAGTTCCTTGATTATATCGATGAATACTTCAAAGTTAGATGTTCTCGCCATCTATATTCAATATTTATTAGACCTATTTCTAATTACGAAAAGTAAGTGTTTAAGAAGTACATATCAAGCATAAACTAGGGTTTTTTAAGCAGTACATATTGATATTTATGGTAGTATCATACAGTATAATGGTTTTAAGAAGTACATATCAACCATAAACTAGCACTAGCATAGTACATACTGATATATAGTGTAACATACATGAACAAAAATTGCACAAGTGTAGTAGATTTTCTTATTTATATTTTTGAATGTACCACATGCCTGATGAGTATACCGTAGAAGATACTATTCTGCCACCAATTGGGGCTCTTCCAGGAAGAAGAAAGAAGAATCGCATCAAGAGTGCATGGGAGAAGAGCAAAAATCATGTTACATGTTCAAATTGTAAATTGAAAGCTCATCACAACAAGGCTACATGCAATGTTATCCGCCAGTACCAATAAGAATTAATTTCAGTACAATTTTTTTAATATATCTGGGATTTAGTTTCTCTAGAAGAAAATTGTAGCATTTTTTTTAGGTTTCTTTTTTTAGAACTTGTTTGTGTGCCAACTGGATTATGTTCTGAACGATAGAATGAGAATTTGATAATATAAATAAAGATGTATGAATCTGTGGTTGAGTGTCATTCACAAATTACGGGGTCGAGGGGGCAATGCCCGTTCGTTATTAGTGATTTTTATTGCCAATATATTTTTCTTTTATTAGTAATCTGTGGTTGTTATTAGGCAAAATAAAAATTCAATAAAATGCACACAAACAAAGTAAATTATTTTGATAATATCAAAATGTATTGTTTAGTATATGAATCTATGGGTTCAAAGTTTCATGATTTCAGGGTTTCATTGTTAAGGATTCAGGGGACCCTGAACCCTGAGACTCTGAACCCTGTACCCCATTCCTGGGTTAACAATATCATTATGTACTACATTGAACATATCAATATGAAGCAAAATAAAAACAAATTCAAAAAAATGAACAAAAACATAATTCCTAGATAACAATATCTACTTTCAGAATAGTACGTATCAATATGTACTGCCTTTTTATATAAATTAAAAAAATAAATAGAAACCTGACAATGCTAATAAAAATCATCACAATATATAAAACACAATAAGATCCTGATACAAGTAAATAAATCCTTATCAGTTCAACAACTAAAAAACAAGTTCAACAACTAAAAAGAAAGTTACTGCAATATATATCCATATCTACTATGCAAATAAAGATTCATTTTCATTGATGGATTTCCAGCTGATTTCAGGCGCAATGGTTGTCAACAAACTGCATGCTAACTTGACTATTTTCTTCTGAATCTTTGATATCAATTGTTCGTCATCTTTCAAACTTTTTCTATCATGATCAATCTTCGATCTCCTCTTGATAAAATGCATTACATTTAAAAGACATCCTGGACATATTCCTTATTGTGGACACCCATAGTCAATCACCCTTGAATGCTTCAATGTCTCTTTCTGATTCTCAAATAATAAAACATTGATCGGTTTAAACAAGAAATATTCCATTATTTTGGCATTATCATAACACTTATCCTTGAACGCCGTAGAGGAGTTGTAACGGAAGAATTTCTGGGTTTCAAACTCATACTCGAGCAGTGTCCAATGTTGGTTTCCATGGCACATGGGTACAAGGATCTTTTCGGTGTCTTTGATCATTTTCATAATGGGAACAATAATACCAGTCTCTTGTGCTCCCTCGAAACTCTCTGGTTTTATCGACATGACGCTGAAAAATGAAAACGTTTAACAAGTTATTTCACACAATACATATTAATATTTTATGTGTGGGTAATAGAGCTGTTTTTTATTATAAACATCTAATGTTGTGTTTCTATTTCATCAGTACATATCAATACGTACTGATGTTCAAAATTACACATGAAGAAAACAACACATACCCAAGCAGCTGGATCCAGGTGCAACACATGTAAGTATGTTCTTTTTGCCTCAGGTTTTGCTTGGTCCTTTTGAAACGCCTCTTGAAACTTATATTGGGCGTAGTTTAGAAGATCTTTCTCTAATGCTCAGTTGAAGATCAAATCTTCCATTGTATCCCCGCTGACGCAAATACCACCTCCATCTTCTATTCTCCAAGGAACCGAGCTGCACAATTTTTTAAAACAATTAATCTTTTTTTTGATATATAATGTAAAACTGACTTGATATAAAAATAAAATAAAAGGTAGAAAGTACTTACATTTTGTTTCCTTGCTGAAAGTATGGAAGGCTTATTCATTTTTGATCATCTCATCTGCTCATAGAGTGGTGACTCGTCAAGTTTCTTGAACTTCGTACGAGGTTTACGAGTTTTATTTGCCTTTCCTCCCTTTATTGTCTTTGTTCTTTTAACAATTTTCGACATCGTCTTATCTCTGTACGATTCAGAAAAACTTAGTTCCACTATCAAATTCTGGATCTGTCTTTTTTGCTGGATTCAGACGAGTCACTTGCCTGATAACTTGTTCTCCAATTGGTATTGACTTCTTGGCAACCGTCTTTCCTTTTTCTTTCGTTTGGAAGCAATCATGTTGTCAAGTTTTTTAGCTAGTGGTACGTCGCTTGATGTTTGGCTTGACGGTTGATCTTAGTTGATCTTATTTTTTCTTCTTCTTTGATGGTTGTTGAGAATCAACAACATCAACCGTTTTTTTCTCCTTCTTTGATGGTTTTGGAGAATCAACATAAGCAACCGCTTTCTTCTTCTTCTTTGATGGTTGTGGAGAATCAACGACAACCACTTTCTTCTTCTTTTTCTTCTTTGATGTTGGTGGAGAATCAGGAATACTTTGTTCTTCTACCACTCTCTCTGTGATTGTTCTACCGATTTTTCTTTTCATTTTCTTTGATTTAGGTATAAATCAGTTCAGATCTACTTGTTTTTGATAATTTGACTGTGTGTTCGCTGCATTTCGATTTCTTCAGTTTTTGATTTTGGATTTGTTTTCAGTTTTGATTGTTTATCTTTATCGATTTTTGAAATCCTTAATTTTATGATTTTCAGTTTCACGTGGTTTTAGAAATTGAAACGTAACTGCTGCTATTGAAGACGTGTAATACATGGTTCACACGTGAGTTGTGAAGGGAAGGAAGGTAAACTTGTGGTTTTAAAAGGTTTTTGGACCTCTGGTTCATTGTTTTTTTCAGCTGGACCATATGATAAATGAGTCACGAGTTTTTGGACCATTCGACAAATTTCTCAATTGGACATTAAAAAAACAAAAATTCTTTACGGACCGTCAAAATTGACTACACAAAAATAGTCCGCTCACATCTTTTTTAATGGTGGGGCCCAAGAATAGGGCCCCTGCTAATCCTAAGTGGACAGAGCCCACCCCCATATGAGGATGCGGTTTTTGAGTAGTTTATTTGAGCGGTCCGTAAAGAACCAATATATTAAAAAAGTATTTTAAGAATTATGGGGTATTTAGACATTATCTTATTTTAGTTGTCTTCTAAATCCATAAATAAATTTTAATATGTTATATTCCCTCCGTCCCTAATATAAAGGCGGAATTAATCTAGTATCTTAGATTAAGAAAAAAATTGATTTCATAAATATCCATCATTTTTCATGTCTTACCCCTTATTCTATTCCCAACACTAGAAACATTAATAAATTAATTGTGATAATTCCCAAGTATCATAAATAAGGGTATATATAAAAAAAAAATAACTTTAGAATTGAAACTCCATCTATCTAATGAGACTATAAACTCTATAAACTCCGTCTTTATAATAAGGACAAAAAGAATGTATAACCTATTAATTGTTTGTTTATTAGTTGCTAATCATAGATGAGTCAAAGGAAAAGACTATATTGTGATTGAAAAGCTAAACCATTGATGCAATTAATTTTAGAAGAAAAAAAAGATGAAGAGTAAAAACAAAAAACACAAAACACAAAACCACTTTAAAAAGTTTAAACCGACGAGGAAAACCGCAACGTACACTCGGTACACTGGAGGGTGTAGTTTTTCTTAATTTTTTTCATCAAAAAACCTACAACAAAAAAAAAAAATCATTTTGGGGCAACCACAGTATATAGGCACCCTAAACAGAAGGACTAAAACCCCATCCCCTTTTATATATCTCTCGATCTTCTTTCCTTCTCCCTTCTTTCTCCTCCTCAAATAGAGAGAGGAAAACAATGGAAGCGCTGAAGGTTTGGAGAGTATCTTCAAGTCCATTCAAACACTTCATGTATTTCGCCTCTGCGACTACTAAAACCACATCCACTAAGTTCATCCCTTTCAGGTGTTGTTCTTCTTCTCCCACCCCCACCACTAACACTACCACTAAAGTAGTTTCAGACCGCAATAATCATAGAAGGTCATCTTCTTCTTCATCATCAACTTCTGATAGAGATTCTATTCGAGCTATTCGTCTCAAAAAGGTAATCAAATTTCCAACTTTATCTCTCTAGAATGAAATTGGTAACTTGTGCGTTTGCTTAAGTGTGTGAATTATATTTAGGTAGAAGAATTAAGGACTAAAGGTCATGAACCTTATGCTTATGGATGGGATAGAACTCATACTGCTAGTCAACTTCAAGAAATTTATAAGAATTTAGGTAATGGTGAAGAGTCAAGTAAAGATGTTGATTTGGTGTCAATATCTGGAAGAATTATTGCTCGCAGAGCTTTCGGAAAGCTTGCTTTTTTAACACTAAGAGATGATTCTGGGACAATTCAGGTATGATTCTGGGGCTTTCTGTCTATATATGTTGAAACTAGTACTCGATTTGTGTGCATTTTGCTTGTTCAATATACGAGTGCCCTTATATTGATTCTGTAGGCATTCCTAGTTATAGCTTTATTGCGAGAAGGAAAAGCTTCTGCGAGATCAGTTTGATCAGTTAAAGACGCTTGTGGATATCGGTGATATATTAGGTGCAATTGGTTCAATAAAGCGGACAGAGAAAGGTGATTCATTGTATCTGACGTTTGTTGTCACTTGTTAGATGTCATTGCACATATTGATTTATAAACTGACTCCTACTAATAGCAAATCTGTATGTCAATCTGTGTTCTTCGGCTTCATACTATTTTGTTTGCCATTTGAATGTGAAAGCATGAGAAGGTAGTTCTTTTTATTCTTGAAATTGGAGTCTGTTTTCAATTGAGATTATTGCTAATTCATCTCATGTTTGTTTCAGGAGAGCTTTCTGTTTACATAAGTTCATTTGCCCTCCTCACAAAATCTCTTCTTCCGTTACCTGATAAGTTCCATGGTCTAACAGATGTAGATAAGCGTTACCGTCAAAGGTGAGTTTGAAGTCCAAATATAATTGTAACTTTAGATTTGCAAAGAAGTGTTACTGCCAACTGCAAGTTACACAACAAGATACTAGTATGAATTTCCCTTTAGGAGTGGCATATCAGGTAGATTTATGTACATGGTCATAAAATATCCTATTTTTGTACCCGGGAAGAACTACATCGGTCCTACAATTAACATAAAATTGATTAGTGGTTAGATACTTGAGTGTTTGTTGCAGTACAGTAGCTAGTGATGTTTGGCAACTGCTAATATTTTTTCAATTTTGTTGTCCATATTCGTTTTTAGGTATGTAGACATGATTGCAAATCCTGAGGTAGCTGATGTATTCAGGGCAAGAGCCAAGGTAAGAGGTCACTATTTTCAAGAATACATTTTCTAGTGCAACTCTATCGGGAAAATCTGGTTCCTTAAGCATTTATATGAAGTTCAATGGACCACATTCTTCCATCTGCGGCTTCATATTATTTACTCGAATTTGTGTGCCTTACGCATTCTTCATTTCAAATTTTAGTCTTTTAATTAATTTTGTATTGCAACTTCTGTATCATGACATGCTGATTTTATGTAGATTGTGTCGGAGATACGAAAGACAGTGGAATCATTTGGTTTCATCGAAGTTGAAACTCCAGTTCTACAGGCAAGTTTTTTTTGTTATCTTTATACTTTATTGATTTACTCCTTGTTTTGACTGATTATGTGGCTGCAAGAATATGTTCGCATGAAAGAATCTACGTAAAACTGAATTTGTCAAGATGGTATTAAGACTTGCTCCGAAGAAATTGAAGGTATCAAACCAGTAATGGTTGTGTCAAGTTGAATCTAAGTTCGGACCATGTTGAAGTACTATCTGATTCTAACTCGCTTTTATGTAGTGAAAATTGTAGCATATCTTAAATGACCAATTCACCTTTAAATCATTTGAATCGAGCACCCCCTATTGAAATTTACCCTTTGGTTTGATTGAAATTCTGCTGCTAAATGGGGAGAAATCAGAAAAAGAAAATTAAGAAATACAAGAGTATTTATTTTAATATGTTTTCAACTAGTGACTCTGATGATCATGATGAGTGATAGTGGTACCCTAGCAAGCTGATCATATTTTGTTTTTATCCATCAGGGAGCAGCTGGTGGGGCGGAAGCTAGACCATTTGTTACATATCATAATTCACTTGGAAGGGATCTTTATTTGAGAATTGCAACCGAGCTCTACTTAAAGAGAATGCTGGTGAGCATTTTGATATCTTGTCTTGGCATGCATTTTCTAGAATGAAGCTCGACTCAATGTTATTCAATACGTTGAATGTCTTAGTTCTTGCTCCAGCATGAAAGTTCCATTTTAGGGAAGGACGATGTACCATGATACTTTCTGTTTTGTCGAGCATGTATTTTCTAGAATGAAGCTCGACTCAATGTTATTCAATACGTTGAATGTCTAACATATTCATTTGCAACTTATAGGTCGGAGGATTTGAAAAAGTATATGAAATTGGACGAATTTTCAGAAATGAAGGCATTTCAACCCGTCATAATCCTGAATTTACCACTATTGAGGTACCTCTCATCTTAGTCACAATCTTTTATTTTAATTACCACAGAGAGATTATAAGTTTTCGATTACGTCACTACACATGGTGACACGTTTTGATGGTGATCATTAACTCTTAGATGTATGAAGCATATTCAGACTACCAAAGCATGATGAACATGACAGAGGAAATCGTTGTTAGATGTGCTCTTGCAGTTCAGGGGAAGCTTACTGTTGATTATCAGGTTACATTACTTCGACCGAATTGTCCTTTCCTGTTGTTGTTTTATGCTGGAAAGATCAAGTTATATCAGAAGCTCAAGCGCATTAAGCTGCAAATGAGTGGAACTAGTACTTCAGACGGGCATCATTTCTACTTATCTAATCGCTTTAAAGATTCTGCCTACCTGTAATTGTTTTGACATGGTTTATAAAGAAAATCTTCACACTTATTACTTGTAGGGTTTGGAAATAAGTCTAGAAAGGCCTTGGAGGAGGGAAAGCATGCACAATCTCGTGAAAGAAGCAACTGGGATTGACTTTAAGGAGTTGGGAAATGATGTTAAAGTAGCTAAAGAAGTTGCGATTAAAGCACTTGAGGTCAAGGATAGATCTTCTATCGAAGCTTGTCCATCTGTTGGCCACGTTATTAATGAGGTTGAACTTTGCTACCATTGAAATTTGTCTTTTAGTTGAAAATTTCCTTTTTAGAGCTCTTGCAGTTACCTTAATGTTTATAATATGTATCTGTTTCTGTTTCTCCTTGACTCTGTATACCCAAGATAGAACGGTTGGCAATAAATCTTGAGCTCGTAAATGTTGTTGTTGATACAGGTTTTTGAGACTGTTGTAGAACCAACACTCCTGCAGCCAACATTTGTTTTAGACTATCCAGTCGAGATATCACCTCTTGCTAAACCACATAGAAGGTATTAAGGATTCCTAGATTGTATTTGTAATTTGGCTAAGTTTCTAAGAGTGGTAGAGAGGTGGGATACAAAAGAAAAAATTCTGACTATAAAAGTTACTGTTAACCCCGCCGAGCTGTACATGCATATCTTCAAATGATTGTTAATATGAATTATCTTAACCAACATGAGGTGTTACTAACTAAACTTTCCGGTATTTGCTCATTTTAGTAAAGCTGGTTTGACTGAGAGATTTGAATTATTCATCTGTGGTCGTGAACTTGCCAATGCATTCTCTGAGTTGACAGATCCTGTGGATCAGGTAATTACATTTTCATGGAGACATAGTAGATGTTTTCTTTCATTGTTACATTTTGTTTTTCTGGCCAAAATGGATTTTGAAGTCAAACTCTTGAGTATCCTTTTTAACTTTTTTTTTTTGTTTAAATAGTTTACGAGTATGCTGATTTTTCTTTTATGGCAGCGAGAACGCTTAGAAAAACAAGTGAAGCAGCATAATGAGAAGAGAGAAGCAAGTGGTTTACACACTGATTCTGCAGAAGAAAGAGAAAAGAAAAACGATGATGAATCTTACGAAGTCACTCTAGACAAAGATTTTCTGACAGCTTTGGAATATGGAATGCCACCCGCTTCTGGAATGGTATGTATGCCATTTATATTGGCTATGGTGTATCTGCTAACTTTGTGATGCAGCCATGCTGGGGGTGTAAGAAACCCATCACTTTGTGTAGGTGTACGTTCTGATTTTAAGTACTAGTCTCCCATTTAGTTTGTATCACAATCAAGAATTTCATTTCAGAGACCCTTTTACACGTTGATATACGTCATTGAACGTGCATATCCAGCCATATTGATTCTGGCATCATACAATCACCATTCTTTTTGACTGAGTAATCAGTTGCGGGATCGAGGGTATTTTGTACTAGTCTCCCATTTAGTTTGCATCACAATCAAGAATTTCATTTCAAAGACCCTTTTTACACGTTGATATACGTCATTGAACGTGCATAATCCAGCCATATTGATTCTGGCATCATACAATCACCATTTTTTGACTGAGTAATCAGTTGGGTGATCGAGGGTATTTTGGATGCACTTATAAAGTGGGTGTGCGGAATACTGGAATTGGGTACTTGATTATAATTTATAAGTTTATATATTTATTATGTTGGTAAAGAGAGAGGGAGAACTCTGTTTATCATACAAATACTTCTAATGGTCTTCGCAAAAATGTGTGCAGGGACTTGGAATTGACAGGCTAGTAATGCTTCTGACAAACTCGGCCAGTATTCGTGATGTTATCGCATTTCCTGTCCTCAAAGTTCAGCAGTAGATGCCCTAATTTTGGATTGCACAAATGATTTCTGAGCTAAATTTTTGGCATCCCAAGAAGATCACTACAATATGTGAAGGTAAGGGATGCAGTTTCTTAGTTATTTTTTACACTCCACAACATGGAATTTTGTTAGAGTATTCCCATTATTGCGTGACTAATAGTGGATAAAATGTCTTGTTTTATTCAAATGGTAAAATTTTCCCTTCAATTATCCATGTATCATCTTTGTCATCACATACAATGTATCTTCACTGTTTCTTTACTATCTGCGTTATTGAGATATCTCATGTTTTAAACTATTAAGCTCTTGTCGAGTTTCTTCATCACCTTGCATTAATCGTATATTCCACTAGCAACAAGATAGCTACCATCATTTATATATTTCCCCTCTTTGATCGTTTGATTCTGCTCACTCTATCAGTTCTCTGCATCAATTACAGAGGGGCCATGACTTTATCTATTGCTGAAATCAAACTCTGCAATAAAATGAATGATGAGCTCTTTAGAGACTCTTTTGTAATGATCATTTAAAAGAAAAGAGTGACATGGTTTAGCATAAATTGAATTACTGATGGAGCAGTTTTTTTTTTTAAAGAAGCTTACATATTGATAAATTGTAGATATTATAGAACTGGGGAACGCCTATAAGTATATTTTCGTGCTTTATTTTGGTAATTTTTAAGCTATATGATGTTATTTTGACATCTTTATAATTATTTTTATTTGACACGGCTTCTACTTTGAGTCCTAACTCATCCCTGCAGTCATGTTCTTGGATTCCAAAGTTCCATTTGCACTTCTTGAAATGAAAGACTGAGATGAAATTGGAAGAACCTCAACTTGACCAGCATTAGTCAAAGCTTACAGCACCACCATTCTTCTCATTTGTTTTGGTTCCTTTGCACTGGTGGCTTCTATGAAATCCAAAATAGATAATCAAGAAATACCTAGTAACATTTAACAAACTCCAAAAGAGTGAGCCTTATGTTTTTTTTGCATCTATAACGAAACTTAGTTCAAATTGGCGAAATAAAAACTGTAAGATACCCAGCAACTCCATTCTGCTCTGATAGGCTGAACTGCCCTCTGATCTTTGCGTAGGTCATGTTGAATGGAGAAGTGACTTTTTATTGTTGAGAAGGGGATTCTAAAAACTGTCAATGTAGGAATAAAAGTGTTATTAAGTCGGGAAGCATTTCACACTGTTATTATCCCGGGATTGTTTGTCTACAGACTGAGCTTTTACAGTAAAGAATGGTTTTTGTTATCGGGCTCCATTAACTTGAAATACAAAAACCAGAAAAATCTCACTTTCTAGACCCAGTTACAAAATATATCACTGTTTAGACTTAACGGTTGAATCGTAAAATAACCAAAGAATTTAACGAAAGTACAAAATCAACAAAATTGTCAGCACATAGAAAGGTGAAGTAGAGAGAAGACGATTTGAGGCTTAGTGCTTGTAGTCTGGGTTGTCCCTCAGCCCTAGTTGTGAGAGAACTTGGCAATAAGAATCCCAGTCTGTTCTTCGGAGATATCTAAGAATCTTCTTCCTCCTTTGCACCATCGCTACCAGCCCCTTTCTAGAATGCTTATCCTAAATATTAGACAACAGAAATACCTTGTATTACATTTCTGCTACAGAAACAGGTTTTTGAATTGAAAAAGAGCAGTACAGTGAAAAATAGAGTATGAATGAAGTTAATGACCACCGAGATCATCTATATTGCCAAAAGGAATAGAATAATGAGGGAACAACACATCCACGGAAAAACGTAAATATAAACGTAAGCAGAAATTACCTTTTTATGTAATACAGATGATAGATGCTTAACTTTTGTTGTCAGTTGAGCAACTGCAACACATTGAGAAACAATCCATAAATTATAAATTAAAAAGTAGGTTGATAAAGCTTTCAGAATAATTGTATTTACAGACTTTTTACCTATCAACAACAAGAAAAACATGTACCTAAACTTACTCTACCTATCATTTGCCGTCTTTGACAAGAATTTCAGGAATGTGTTACAGTTTTTAGGACTACGGAATCACTACTTTATATGAAGATGTGTGCGGAATTAGAAGAGTGAAAAGAGCCACAGAGATAAATACAAACAATATTACCTTGAACACGAGAAGATCCACAGTCCGACTCTGATATTTTAAACTCGTCCCGAACTTTCTTGAGCTCCAACTTCATCTTCTCTTCTGAAGACATGTTATCTGAATGGAAATACTGCATTCATATACCAAAAGATTGCCGATTCAGGTAATCTAATCTGAAATGGAGAATAAACCAAAGTAATTCAATATTACAAGCTCAAGCATGCACATAACTTCTGAAGTAACTGTAACCCACCATTTGAATATTACAATCGCATTCCGAAGACATGAAAGCAGACAACTGTCTGTTGAAACATGATATTTTGACTGTCAAGTAGGAGTAATTAGTAAATTTACTTGGAGACTTTAAGTCCTACCCAGGCAATAACTTACCTCTTGTCTGAAGATTGTTAACTGGTATCTTTAGATGTTTTATGTCTGTGTCAGACACTTGTGTGTTTATTATGTCAACAGAACTCTTATCAGTGAGTTAATTTAGACCATTTGCTGACAGATTCCCTCTTTGAATCTCTATTACAAAGGCAACATATCTCCAGCATCACGAATTGTTTGAAGAAAACTTCATGAGCTAAATCTATACTGAAATGAGTTCACGGATAGGTTGAGCATCAAATCAATAACAACAAAGTGCATTATGAAAGCTTCTCTTTGCTTGCCTGACTCACCGTACTAGTATATAGAAAATGAAAGAGACTGAGGACTTCGATGCATTCTTTGAGCGAAATCTTAAGTTCACTTAGATAGGTACTGAATTGTACCCAATTCTTTCGCTCTGCGAAAAGCCTAACCTATATAGAATTAGATAAGTACTGACCAGTACCCAATTCTTTCATTCAATGAAAGACCCAACCTACCTAAATTTTTTAGAACACACCTACAAATAGAAGTCCAATTCTAGCTCTCCGAAAGCAGTTTCCACCCAATATATTTCAAGTTATGTATGAACTCTACAAAACATCTAACACATTTCTACTAGAGTTGCCAATGATTTCTTCGTACTTCCACAAAACCATGTACGCACAAAATCTTATCTACTGAACATACAATATAGCATAAATGAAACACAATTACTTGCCTTTTCAACTAAAAGCTCCTTTGCAGGTCCAGTATATTGATTCCGATATCCACCGAACATAGAAATATTATGCACTATTAATTAGAAAAAGAAAATTTTTAATAACTAAAACAATCTATGAATTGAAAAACTATGTAATCTCATATATACAGAGACTTACTTAGCATCTTAGATTTGTCATCAGAATCAAGCTTCAATTTCAATAAACTTTCTTTAAGACTCTTAAGTGGTAACCCTCCAACCTTATCAACAACTTGTTCTTCCATTGCTCTCAATTTCTTAAGCCTCTCATTCAATCCATGTATTGTGAACTCCTTTTTAGTAGTCTCATCTGGTCTAAGCTGTCGAAGTTTTTGACCTAACTCTTCATGAGTGTATGGATTCAAAAACTCAGTTTTCATTGCTTCCATCTCAGCTTCTGATTTTTCCTTCGTTTCCTTACCACCAAAAATGTCACTTGGTAATTCCGATCCTCCTCCTAATGCTACATTAGATTGATTAATCTCTTGATCACTGCCCCGCTTCACAAATGATTTGAAGGAATTAGTATCAATTCCACTTAATCTATTATTATTATTATTATTATTAGGGCGAGCATTTGGTTTGTCATTGATTTTTCGAATATTTCTTAAACTTTCACGAATTGAATTAATCGAAACATTCCCCTCTTTATTTTCATCAGTTTTCTCAGGGACGTTTCTCTTGTAAATGTCATGAAATGAAGTTGTTGGTTGAGGAGGAACAGAAGATCTACGACGAAATTCAGAGAGATTTTTCCTAATTTCGTCTAATTTAGGAGCAGAAGAAGGAAGAGGAGGAGGAGAAGAATCATTTAAAGTATTGCTTCGAGGTGGTGATGATGATGGTTGTTTTAGACTATCTTTAACATCACTGAAAAGAGAGGAAGTCGATGATGAGGATGATGATGGGACCTTGTTTTCATCATTAGATTCCGATGATGAAGTAGAGAATAACTTGATTAGATTAGGGTTTTGGATGGGTCGAAATCTTGATCTTAGTTGCAGAGCCATTGAAGAGAGAAGAAATGGATGAATCAAATCTAAAACCCTATTTCATTCCCTTTCACATAAGTCGGGACAAACCAACCCGTTAGAATTGAGTGGAGGCCCATAACCCGTCCCATATCCAGACACAAGTGCTCCTTAACAACTCTACTTCCTATGATAAGTAAGTAGAAGAAGAAAAGAGGAGGATATCTGAATCATGGCTTCTTCTTGTTTCAATGGAAGTTCAATTTCTTCTGCGTATCATCATGAAAGACGCCCATATATTAAACCAAAATCCATCCAATCCCAATCCATTTCAAAGCAAACTGACCAATCTTCTTCTTCTACTGCTTCTTCTTTAACAGCCATTACTACTACTTGGACGACAGTTAATAATAATAATAACTTAGCAGAAAAAAACAATAACAGCAGAAATGTGAGAGGGGAAAGAGATAGAGATAGAGAGAAAGAGAGAGAATCTAGAGAAAGAAAAGAAGAAGTGAATAATAAGATAGCTTCTAAAAAAGCTATATCTGTAATACTGAGAAGAGAAGCAACTAAAGCTATAATTGAAAAGAAAAAAGGTCCCACTAATTCTAATAAACTCTTACCAAGAACTGTTCTTGAAGATCTTCATGAAAGAATATCTGCCTTGCGTTGGGAATCTGCTCTCAAGGTTTTCATTTTCAATTTGTTTTTTTTCCCCTTTCGTTATTAATTTTGTTGCACGTCAACTGTTTGAATTAAGGCAAAAAGAGTGTTGTGAATCGTTTTTTATATGGATTTTAGCTGTGCGTGTTTGAATTGGGAGTGGTTAAGAACTTAAGACACATCCTTGGAGTTAGGTGTTCCTTGCTGGTTTAGCACACCTTTTTGTTTGTCACATCTTATATGGGCATACATTGCAGATGTAATGTCAAATTGATATTCACATCTTAAAGAACAAACTATTTACAAGCATTGGTTTTGCATAATGTTTCCCATGAACCATATTTTTCCACACCCTGAATTGAATTACTTGTGGCTTCCTCTTGTATATGTAATTTCTTGGTATTTTGTATTCTAGGTATTTGAGCTACTGCAAGAGCAGCTATGGTACCACCCTAATCCTGGTATATACATAAACTCATAGTCATGCTTGGTAAATGCAAGCAACCCGAGAAGGCCCGAGAGCTTTTTCAGTTTATGATTGATGAAGGTTGTATGGCGAACCATGAGTCATACACGGCGCTAGTTTCAGCCTACAGTAGGACTGGCCTCTTGGATCAAGCCTTTTCTCTCCTCGAACAAATGAAGGTTACACCTGGTTGTAAGCCCGACGTTTCACTTACTCCATTCTCATAAAATCTTGTCTGCAAGTCTTTGCTTTCCACCGTGTGCAAACTCTGCTCTCTGACATGGCAGAACAGGGTGTCAAGCCCAGTACCATCACATACAACACCCTCATCGATGCCTATGGGAGAGCAGGCAGGTACCCATCGATTTCTCTCTTCAAGTTTCCTCGTAATTTATAGAGTTCCTTTTGTTCATGTCTTTATGATCGGGATTGGTTTGAAAACGAGGATAGTGAAAAACCTTGAAACACATTTTCGGCTTCTTTAGTTTCTATGCAATCTTTAGTCCAGACTGAACTGAAACCGACAAGAACAGAAGATGATTTTGTTGCAAGTATGATTTGGTACGACTTTAGTGATAAACATGTCCTTAGTATATAACCGAGCAAGGTAAGAATCGTAAGATGCAGAGACAATCACTTCACCATATGAAATTTATATTTCGTTGTGTTCTGATAGGTTTGGAGAGATGGAATCTACACTCATGGAAATGCTTCAGGAGCAAGAGTGTCAACCTGATGTTTGGACCATGAACTCGACTCTGAGAGCTTTTGGTGGCACTGGGCAGATTGAAACAATGGAGAGATGTTATGAGAAGTTCCAGAGTGCATGTATCCGTCCAAGCATTAAAACTTTCAATATACTCCTCGATTCATATGGAAAGGCTGGTAGTTACGAAAGATGAGTGCAGTGATGGAGTATATGCAAAAATACTACTTCTCATGGACAATTGTAACCTACAATGTGGTAATAGACGCATTTGGGAGAGCTGGAGACCTAAAACAGATGGAATACTTGTTCAGGCTAATGAGATCCGAGAGGATTAAACCAAACTGGTGTCACACTCTGCTCACTTGTTAGATCATACGGAAGAGCAGGAGCGAAGGAAAAGATTGAAGGTGTTTTAAGGTTCATTGAGGACTCAGATATACTGCTGGATACTGTGTTTTTTAACTGTTTGGTTGATGCCTATGGAAGGTTAGTCTGTTTAGCTGGGATGAGACAAGTGTTGGAAATGATGGGAAACTGTGGCTGCAAACCTGATAAAGTTACATACAGCACCATGATCAAAGCTTATACCAGTAACGGTGTAAGTAGTCGTGCAAAATAGCTTCAAGATATTGTCGGCAGACAATATGTGAATAGACGCGACAGTAAACTATCACAGATCAACGAGCCTCATTTTCGTTAATATATGTAATTTACAAGTGTATACTGTATTGTATTTCATTTTATTTTTCCACCGTAAAGGTGGGAAATGAAGTAGAAGAAAACGAAGATTTTAGAAATTATAGCAATCCTTTATGGCAGGTGGGACTGGGAAAGCCTCATGGTTTTAAGTTTTGAACTTTGGGAAAGCCTCATCATTTTAAGACAATAAACAAGTTGCCAATTTTGTAAACCTCTCTGAACACAACAGCCTACTTAAAACGACTAAAATTTGATTGTTTTAATGAAGAATGAAGACGAATGAAAAAACAAAAAGATAAATTATTATCACTCGTTGGCATGTCTAATGACTTCCAAACCAGATAATGAGGCGATACTAAAGTATAAAGTCATCATCGACCCATTACAAGAAAATCCTCAAAAGTTCGATGCACCAGTCAAAAAGTAATTTTCTGATTTGGGCTACTCTATTTGCAGCTGGGTAAACAAGAAGTGCACACTAAGATTTGCATGAGCAAAGGTATCCTACGTTTGAGCTTTTACATAGTGTTGGACTTTAAAAATCTGATCATAGAATGGGCACAAGTCTTTGAACTCTAGAAGATGAAAAGATTATGTAACACACACAATTGTGCTAGTGTAAAGTCTAAAGCCAGCACGGTTATAGCTCTCTGGGACTCACTATTTCGGCCCCATTGATGTGTGTCTTCTGTTTTATTTTCATGTTTTTCCTCTTTCTTTCTTTGTTCCTCTTAGTTAGTTTTTGTTAATGTTCATTGGGTTGAGGTACCCCCTAAGTACCTCCTCTTTTTCAATGAATTTCCTCTTGACCGATCAAAAAAAAAGTCTAAAGCCATCAAATTAAGGGTTTGTGCTTGTAACCTAGTTTTAATGAACGATCAAGAGAACTGCCCATATTCTCATAGAAATCGATCACACTTTCACATTCATATAGGTGAGTCTATAAAGAGTATTCATGTAGCTAAGTACCCCACTTTATTTAGAGATATAAATATCATCGAGAGTTAAAAACTCAACCTTAACTCGCTTCAGGATATCACGTCGCTGGATGAATTCCCAAAAACATGATTTTACTTGTCTGAGTTATCTGTGACTCGTTAGTCCCTTTAAATCTATATTTTGGGATTACACTCTATATGGAAGGATTACTTTTTGAACCTACTTCTGAGATCTTAATTAAGTTATAAGTTGGGTATCCGTCACAAATAACTCCATTTATAGCATTTGTAACCCGTTATTCCCTTGAAGCTAATTCTAGGTGGGTATTATCACAAATGACTCAATTCTCAATAGGTATCTTTCTTGTCCCATAATATGTATACGACATCTTTTCTCTTGTTAATCTTTTAGTCAAAGGATCAACAAAATTCTCATCAGACCTTATATAATTCATTATCATAGCATCAACCGACATATATGTCGACTCTTATCGTTGTAAACACCGGTTCTCAACTTCTGCAATCGTTGCAGTACTATTACATTTGATTAATATGTATGGTATCTCTCTATCTAGTAGATGATTAAATCGCTACATCCCTTATAGGGTTCATCTGAAACGATATCCCAATCAACATCACAATATCTATGAAGGATTGTGGTAAACTATAGATTATATATTTCTAGGTTTAAAATTCATTTCAAACACCTCATAATCTTCTTAATTCTTTACCAATTTTTCTTACTAGCATCACTAGATCTGCATATAAAAACCATTAATATGGAAGCAATATATATAGTCAATAGCGTAGCAAAGGGCACGTATTCGGCAACCATTCTTATTTTGTCTAGTGCAACGAAATCACAAATATCTTAGCACTATAATCAAATGAGTGAGAGCTAGTTTATAAACATACTATCAATTTCTTTACAAATCTCTTTTCAATATAGTGAAATAAATCCCAAGGAAATATAAATTCAATCCAAAACATTACAATATCTTCACCTAAGTCTTTCATGTCAAAAAGTAAATTAAGCATGTTCTCGGTTTAGTTAACATCATATGAGTTGGAATGTAAACTTAACAAATCACTTATGCGTATACAAAAAATATTCGTATGCTTTTATCATTGCATCAATTTTGAAACCATTTGAACTAATCAAGTAAACAAGTTTCTCATTCAATTACTTCAGAGCTTGTTTCACAATGATGAATAATGTAACCCATATGTATTTTTGTTATTGTGGGAACTACAAAGGTTTTTCATATTTGATCTACATGGATTTGTCTTTTAATTTACACACTCAAGTATATTTTTCCACTTATGATATATAACAAATTATGCATCATAGAAACAACATCAATAAAATAAGAACGAAAGTTAATCTATCTAGAGATATGAATGCAAGTATCAAAAACATTTTTATTATTTGAATGTCAAACTAAAATTTTTGGCTCCCAAAGACTTTTGCCAAAGATTAAAATACAAAGAACTAAGTATCTCTAGCAAGGACGGGGAAATATCTTCCAAGGTACAAGCAGTACAATAACTAGCGTTAAAGAAGAAAACAACTGAAATTAAAACCAAGAAACCAGAAACATCTAAAAAGATTTGGACCAATGGAAAAGGCCGGAACGTGCACCCCGGTACGTTGGGGGTGAAAAAATTTGGACTCTACTACTTTTGTGTGTTACTACTTACGGATTCCATGTACCCATAGTAATTGGATGCTAGCAAACCCGACAATGCACACCGTCCCAAACGAGTTTGGAGTGATCAGTCCAAATGCCAGGGGTAGTCAGATACTAGCCACCGTCCCAGATGGTCTTCCACCAACGATGTGATAGGTCGCCAATTAAGGTCTGGAAAACTCACAGTTTTTGGTCGATTCAAAAACTATTTACAAAGTAACCATTTATAGCAGTTATGAATTCTCTTTACGCACGACACTTGGTCTACTCTTCCAACTTATTTCTTTATCGTTGAAGGAAAATTTTGTAGTCACATTACAAAGAAAACACATGATAAGTCCAAACTCACAGTTCATACCCAAAAAGGTACGTATCAACATAACATCTTGATAAATGAGTTACAACCTTTAAGGCTTTCCCAGTTGCCGTAGTGACCTGGTCAACTGGGTTTGACTCGGTCAACTGACTTTGACCGAGTTGACTGGGCCGAGTTGATCCGCTGAGTTGGTCTGATCCAGCCCATCCCGATCCAAGGGTGCCCTAATCCAAAGTGTGGGTGCCTTGATCCATTTTCCCGGGTGTTTTGAACACTTTTTGAGCCAATTTTTCCACAAATCTTTATTCTTCTAATGTCCCTACAAAAGCAATAAAACACGTAATAGACACAAAATCGAATGCTAACTCACTAGAAATTAAGGTGCAAATTAGACACTAAAATGTGTCTATCACGTAGCATGTTTTGTTTACTTGAAATGTACGTTTATGCCTGCATTCTTTTCACCCTTTGTTCAAGGAAACCTTTGATCATATCTCATAGTTGTATACTCCATTTTCAACGGTATTAGTTATAGAAGCCCACGTCATCTAACTCTCTTTTTCAGACACAACTTTTGACCTAACGATTCCAAAGGATTTTCCCTTAGATGGCAAGCAATAAAATAACTGTTACTCATACGAAGATTATTAGTTTTTTATGATCATTTTTGGGAGCGGGTTTCTATTAGAAATATCATTGTAGTTATGACGAAGCGTGATCCTCGATTGGTTTTAGAAGGTGATTTCACTCCTTACTATGTTGATTTAGATGAGATCATGCGCTCTCCTTTAAAATAATTAGATTTTTCTTTTCTAAATATGTTTTTAGGATATGGCTTGGTATGAAAGGGTCCTTTGAAATAGGAATTTTGTGGTATTCATGAATTTTCTTTTTTCCTTATGTTATTCTCCTTTTATTCTTGTTTTTGGTCTTGCAAACCAAATACAGTAAAACTTCGATAAATTAATCCCCGATAAATTAATAATTTCGTTAAAATAATCTTTTTTGCAGACTCCGATTTAGACAAGTGCTAATTTAATAATCTGTTAAATTTATAAGATAATAAAAATTCTAAACGTCCAATAGGGCCCGATTGATTTATTAATTAATAATCATTATAATAACACTATATTATGGTGCCTTTAAAATAGAAATCCGTAGTTGTTTGTTTCTTATTCACATTGATATAACATTGGACTTCATATCTATTTTTTTTTTGTAGTCCCTTGAGGAGTTTTAGGATCTTATTTCATATTGTACAAGAAAATCATTTTAGTTTATTATTTTAAGATTGTTTTTTTTTTACAAGAAACTGGTTCCACAACACAACTATCATATTCTAGGTTATCTGGTTGGGAATTAGATAAGACAGTCCCAATAATCTCTTCTTCAGTCATAGTTTTCATGCTGGTATCCTTCTCCCTTGGATAGTCTAACAAAATGTCGATATTTATTTGATTACAATAATTACATTCTTTGATTATCAATCGAAGTTCAGTGATGCCTTCATCTTGAACAACTTGTACATCTCCACTCTCTTGTGAACGAAGTTACCTTGTTGAGAACAATTTGTAATAAACTGTTGTATTAATTCCCTTGAGGACATTATTTTTTTCTATACTTGATTTTTTTTAAACATAAAAAAAAAAATATTGAAAAAAATTAATGAGTTACATAACTCGAGTCTTCCAGCAATTGCATATTGATACAACTGGGGATAGAGCTATTCCATTCCATATTAACAATTTCAACTCTTGCTTTTTTCGACAATAAATCTACTACCTTATTCCTCTCCTAGGGTACATAATAACAAGACGATAAAAATGGCACCAACAATGCATTTTGAATGCCTTTATGATCCCTGCATCACATGGTTGGAATTTAATATTATATTTGAAGACAAAAAGGTAACTATATTATATTAGAAAATATTCCTTTAAGTTTGATTTAAATATTTTATTGTATTTTTGAATTTAAAATTTAAATTTGGAATGTTTCGATAATTTAATTACTTATTAATTTATCGATAAATTAATAATTAGCTAAATTAATATAATTTGGCAGTCCAATATCAAAGTTTTATTATATTATGGAAGTTGTAATATATGGACGAAGATCAATGTTACAAAGGTGTAACGAGTTGGGAAAAATAATATACAAGTCGTATTATTGTCGAAATCGGTAACAGAGATTTTCCAACAATCTTAAAACATTTTAATATCGTTATTAGTCTATGTTACTGACTATAGTGCTTTATTGAAAGCAATGAAAGCTTACTTGATTGGTTTGTAGACAAGTATTCTACAATTTATGCATGTTCTCTTTGTCATTAGAAAACATCAATGATAGAGAACGCTACCATTTAAGTTTTGGGCAACGCAATGGTTGTGATAAAATTTAGTTTCTCTACCACTAGGGAACTAATTTAAGTGTCCGGTAGTAATACATGATAGTATGAATAAAGTGGTGCATGGATGAAAAATAAACATTAACCAGTAATGTTAAGTTATGCACACATTTTAGTTTTGTACAAAAGAGATCATGTTGACACTCGATACAAAATTTTAGAATTTTTGGGTTAGTGGAAGTATTTTTAGAAATTATAGAAGGTTGAGTTTTGTTCATGCGAAAATTCTGAAGTGCAGGAAATCATCCCTAGTTCATAGTAGTTTTCCAATTTTTCCATTACTCTTTTGATTTTGTGGTAAAAACAAAACTTTTAGATCAGAAACTTGTTTTGAATTTCCATTTTGAAATTTTGTTTATGGTATTACTACGTGAGAGATATATTAATCCTAAAATCCATGCGCATGTCTATCTAGAAAATGACAAATATGCTAAAACGGTTGCTAACTATGTACTTGTGATTTTTTCCTTGACAATGTATCAATTTTGTGGTTTGTTTGAAATCCTCTAATGATAACTATTGTGTATAAGCTAGTCTATCGAGATTAAAGTAATGGATACACAAGATACATGTATTTATATGAGGTTGGTTGTGATTTAATGAAAATGGGTAATAGTCATGAAATATGGGGGGAATAATAGATGATTTATTATCACATGGTAAGAAAATCCATATATTTTGGATATCATATACATAAATTGTAGATAACGTCGGTTGATTTACGTGTGATAAATTTAGATAATTTGTACGCCACGATTGGTATCCTAAGCGGCTTATCAATAAGTGCTTGAACGGTATCTTACAGCTGATTCAAATCAAAGGAAACTATGTATGTTTTTTTTGTAGAAGGAACGTGGTAGCACGGAGTTCACCCAAATGAATGTTGATAGCGAAATCAACTATGGACTCCGAAGCTTTGGATGCAAAGTTGGAGGTGAAGTAGAGTGACTTTAAAATTTCCTTGAATATATACTTATGAGGACAAAGTATATGCATTATAAAATAAATATTGTTCTCATCAAACAGTTATTTGGGAATAACACATAGTTTGAGATATTATTGTATGTTTTGACAAATAAATAGACGGTATAGCACCATAAAGCAATTGCTCTCAAATGCGCGCATTAAATAGAAATAATGTTTTGGGAATTGTATCAAGTTGACAAAGGATACAAATTTTAGAAAGCATGAATTGCATCATCAATAGGAATGAGATTATAGCATATTAAAAAGTAACTTGCAGCGACAACCCAACATATCGATTCGAGATTCCAGGGCCTAGGTTCAAAAGGGACAACTAAGTTGTTAATTATTCGCTAGAAAACACTGAAGGAGATATTTATCTTTCCCAATCCTAGTATGAGTATCAATGTTGCCTGTCACAGATGAGGATAAGAATATCTTTTAATGATTCTTATAGATTATTTAGACTGGTTAAAGTATGACATGATAATTTCAATAGGAGATTACCTATATGAGTGATAAGTGGGGCCGCTTCTATGAGAACTATAAGGCTACGTTACTCTAAAGCATTCATAGAATTTTAGTATCGTTCAGGGCCAGAAAAAGCACAACCGAAAACCGAATATGTAAAGAAATAAGTTGTGTGATATCTATTGTACCGGATTGCATCACAGGTTGGATAGTTTAAGACATCATATTCACTAATCCGCTAGTAATCCCGTTAGGTATTCACTAGGGAAGATTTAAGTCCAAGAGCCATCTTTAGTACCACGCACAAACTCTCAAAAGTATGCATTAAATATTTTCTATGTAACAATTTCATTCATGTGGGGGATAATAAGAAATTGGGCTTGGGATGGTCATCCAAGCCCATGTCCAATTGAATGATGATTTTGTAAGTTGAAACATTTTTTTTTTCAAATTAGGAGTTCATTAAAAGGCTAACTTTGGGAGTTAGAATCCCATCTTACAATTTAAGTAGAGCCATATAATGTGGAATCCTGAAGGTTCTTCTAGTATTAGATCTATCTACTGCTATAATATGTTCAATATATGGTGGAGGAATAAGTTCCCAGTCCAAATTACAAAAGAAAGATTTTGCATTTTTTGATAGCACATCAGCTGAACTATTTCCCGTTCTTGACACAAAGTTAAAAACCCAAAAAAAATTGACAAAGTTTTATGATCCGTCTTGCTTCCTTCAAATTTGCCTGACTCTTCCAAAAAATCAGAGTTTGGTTCCTATTTAGATAGTCAAAAATCTTCTTACAGTCTCCTTCTATGCTGAAGCTGTTGATGTTTTTCTCCTTTTCCAATTGAGCCGCATGAAGAACTCATGTTTCCTCTGCTTCTTCTGGTTCAGTTGTTGTGGAGGGTTCTGCTCTTCCTTACTCAAAGTCACCTGCATCATTTCTAAGAATTATGTCAAAGCCAAAAAGACTATCTTTAGATATCCAAGCTGTATCAACATTAATTTTAAAATGATTTTTCTCTGGTAATTTCCAATCCTCCACTAGTTTAGTTTGTTTCTGCTTTGTGTTTCCTTTTTTGTTCTGGATTAAGTCTTTTTCATTCCAAAATTTAGTATGTCTCTGTATTCCTAGAGCAATTTGATTTGGTGTGCTATGTTTCCCTTGGAAAACCCTATTGCACCTCACTTTCCATATAAACTACATTTTTGTTAGCACTAGCTCTATAGAAATTGTTAAGCTATTTTTTTTCTATCCAAGAGCTACATATATCTAAGAAGGAAAAAGAAATATCAAAAGTGAATTGAACATGACTAGTAATGACACATTTATTTGATCTCATATTTATATGAATAGTTCTTAATTTATGTACTAATATTATTATTTTATATGTTTTTAGGTATTTTTTGAAGAATTGACAATCGTGAAAAATTTGGCTTGAAAAGTGCTAAAAACACCCAAAGCATTTGTTAAAGGCACCCATGCCTTGGTCCAGGGCACCCACCTTCAATTTGAATTCAAGATAAACTGGCGGGAACAAGTCTTTCTCAATCTGTGAAACTTTGCAGCGTGATTTGGAAAGAGATTTTTTAAGATTAAAGATAGGTTATCCTCTTTCCTTATACAGAGGATTCTTACACGTTTTAAACACTAAGAAATCAAATATTCTCACTCTCGGAAAGAATATCAGGGAAAACAAATAGTTACGTGAAACAACATGGATTTTTTCCCGATTCGCTTTGATTTTGTTCATATAAATATTAGATATTGGTTAGGACAAAGTGGTAAATAAAGGTATCACCAAGTTTTGTTAGGGAAGAAATCAGATCGAGAAGAAGATATTGCCGAGAAAGAAATCAAATATTCTCGAGAGATAAAATCAGGGAGAATCTGTTTTCACGTGAAACTTAAGTGTAGTTCCCTATTTTACTAAGGTTGTTTGCACACTTGTCGAACAAAAAAAACAAGAGTACAAGAGCTGAATCAATCCGAGTATTTCTGCCGTGATATGCCGATCAAGATTTTATTGCCGAGAATATTTTACATTCAAAGAGAAGATTTATGAGGATTTTGAGAAGATTTGGAGTTGGGTTGGTGTTGTATTATAAATAGGAACGAGAAGATCAAGAATGGGAAGTCTGGCTTGGCCAGAAACATACGAAAAATAGGTTCAGAAATTTCTGCAAAAATCAGGTCGGATGAGGAAGAAGAAGAATAAGAAAAACTGTAGTGAAAGACTAAACTGTCGCTGAAAACCGTTGTGAAAGATTTTGTATCCAACGGCTTCAGTGACTGTTTCTTCAGTAGTACCTGCGACAATTTGTACTTTTAATGCAAAGAAAGGTTGTGCTTTATCAACTGACCCTGAAGTAAGTCACTTAATCATTAATTATTTCAATAGGAATTTTAATGTTTCAGCGACACAACTGGTCAGTTCTTTTCTTTGTAAACTTCTTTAAGTAATGGATTCTTCTCTACTTTCAGTGTTTCTTTTGCCATGAGTAGCTAGTTTTGTTCCCTAGGATTAGAGAGGAAGTCCTATTGTTTTTGCTAGCATGTTATAATCAATTTTTATAATTATTCTCTTGGTCCTATTTCATGATTAATAATGATAATAATTTCTTCATGTGTCCATTAATACTTAAATAATAGTTTTAAATATTCTTTTTAGAGAATATCATTCTATAGTAAAGTAAATTGTTAATATTTTGAGAAAAGTAATTAGATTAAAATTTCATATTTTCCAAAATGTAAACATTTTGTCCGAAATCGTTTTGTCTAATGTTTTGAGAAAATTATAGAGAATGGTTGTAAACATCTAGTATGCATAATTGTGATGGAATCTCAACATCCTAGGTTTTCTTTCACTTGTAAATCAATTTAGTTTTATTTTTTGTTTATTTAGAATTTTAGAAAAACAAACACCATATTTGTTATTAGCACTTCGATTAATTAAGAACTAAAAATTGGAATTCTGAAATCCCTGTGGAATGAACCATGCTTGCATACTGTCTCATCGACAGCTGTGCTCTTACGGTATAATTTAAAAATCACATCAACTAGGCTCCAGAGCCCATATTGATTTAACAAAATTACAATGGAAAAACAGATGTTCTAAATTTTTTTCAGAATCACAACCAAAAGTACATCTTGGGGAAATATCTTTAATAATTCTAAAAAGTTTATGATTCATTGAAAGATCATTTTGTAAACATTTCCAGGCATTTTTTTTATTCTTTGAGAAACATATAAGTTTCAAAGGTCTTTAAAATTTATCAGGCAGATTAAGGTTGTTGGAATTAATCCCATTTTCACTAAGTTTAGCATATATAGATTTGAAAGTGAACTCTCCTGATACAGTGAGGACCCATCTTAGCTTATCAGGTTTAGGATTGTTAAAATCAGATGGGAAAATCCTGATCTTACCGATTCTTTCAGCAATACTGGATGGGAAAAGAGAAAAAATTAAAGAAACATTCCACTTTTTAGTGGTAGGATCAATGATATCTGCAACAAGTGTTAAGAAGTTATTGTTATTGTTACAGAATTGAAGAATATTACTATCTAGACCTAGACCTGGTACCCATTTTTCTTCCTAGAAATGTATAACTTTTCTATCTCCTACTTCCAGATACTATGTTGTTCTACTAGTCAAATTCCTTTAATGATACATTTCCAAATCCAAGAGCTAGAGGCAGAAGTTTTCACTCTTAAGGCTGATTTTCTCATGAAATACTTATGTTTTAATTGTGAGGCCCATAAAGATTTAGGTTCAGTGAGAAGTCTCCATTCCACTTTAGCTATCATAGCTAAATTGGTTTTATGAGAATCTCTAAAACCTAATCCCCATTTTTGAATTAGTTGTTTACTAAGTCAGGTCCACGTTTTAGGTAATAACCTTTGGAATTAGGTTCTTTACCTCACCATAAGTCTCAATGAATAGCATTAGTTTTGTTAGTTATTTTTTTGGTATTACAAAACACCCCATTTGGAAAGTTGGCATACTAGATAAGACATAATTATTGAGGACCATTTTACTTGATTGAGGTAAAACTTTGATTTTCCATCCTTGAGTCTTCTGCTCCATTTTCTCTATTACTGTTTCAAAAGTTTTTATTTTGGATCTATCTATGAAAAGAGGAGCTTCTAAGTAAGAACCTTTTAGATCTATCTTTTTTATTTTTAAAAGTTTTGACATCATTCTTCGGTGTCTTGGGTGAACTTTCTTACTGAAGAATAAACCTGATTTGTCAAAATTAATAATTTGGCCTAAAGCTTTTACATTTAGAAGATTAATAGTGTTTAAAAGATTTTTACATTCATTTAGATCAGCTTTGACAAAAAGGAGACAATCATCTGCAAAAAAACAGATGTGTAATAGGGTTATTTCTAAGAGATAATTTGACACCATGTATGAGTTTATTGTTTTCTTGGTTAAGCAGTAATCTAGAAAATATCTCCATACAGATTAAGAAAAATAAGGAGATAAAGGATCTCTTTGTCTCAAACCTCTTGAAGGGTTAAAAGGATCTCCAGGTGAGCCATTTAGCAAAAATGCTACAGAGGAGGTCGAGATACATTGATTTATAAGATCACAAAACCTATCATTGAACCCAAAATCTTGAAGAGAAGAACAACTGACTATGTCAAAATCTTTAGACATTTATATTTTGATTCTTAGACCCCCAGTTCTTGTTTTCTTCTTTTTTAAAAAGTGGATAACTTCATGTGCTATAATTATATTATCTGAAATTTGTCTTTTTGAAAGAAAAACTACTTGAAATGGGAATATTATGTTATGTAGATGAGGTTTTATTCTACTAGTTAGGATTTTAGCTATTATTTTGTAAATAGTATTACAAAGGCTAATAGGTTTGAATTGACTTGGATTTTTTGGATTTCTGATTTTAGGCATTAAGAAAAGCTAGGTTCTGTTAAGATCTGGATGAAGAGATCCAGTTTGGAAAAAGTGTTGAATGGTCAAAGTAACCTGATTTCGTACAGTTTCCCAATTTTGTTTAAAAAAAACAGTCAGGAAAACAATCCGGCCCTGAAGATTTATTGAGTTTCGTATTTTTTAATACTCCAAGAATTTCTTCTTTAGATGGTATAATCATCAAGTTCTCATTTTCTTCTCTTGAGACCACAGGTTCTATATTGTTGAAGATAAAATCTTAATGAGATTTATCTACTGGATCAGCAGAAAATAAGTTCTTATAATAGTCTGTCTGATAAGGTTAAATGAATTTCTTTCCTATCAAAAATGACTTCATCTTTACTATTCTTTAAACGTTCAATGTTTTTCCATTTTCTTCTTCTAAGCGTAATATGGAAATATTTAGTGTTTTTTTTCTCATAAATTGATTATATTATCTATGGATTGTTGTTTAGCTATAGCTTCTTGAGTTTCATACAGTTTTTCTAAAGAAGACAACCTTTCCTGAATTTTTTCTTCTTTCCTGAAAATGTTTTGAGAAGCATTTAAATTGTGAATTTGTATTAGTAAGCTTTTGATTTGTTTGAATTGGATACAAAAAATGTTCTTTTTTCCAATCAAGAATTTGAGACCCTAGTGCCTTGATATTAGTTACTAAAGAATCAAGATGGTTATTGACAATTATATTACTCCATCACTCCTTAATTATTTGGACACAATATGGTTCTTTATACCAAATATCATAATACTCAAAGGTCCCTACTACTTTTTCATAATCATTATCTAAAGATAAGGCAATCGCGCAATGATCAGAATCCACTGCAACTAAGTGATTAAGTTTAGCTTTAGGAAATTGAAGATTCCATGTTGCATTAGATACAACTCTATCTAGTCTCTCATAGTAATACCCAAGGCATTCATGTTCTATCAACTTGCTCAATTATCCGAGATATGAAATCCCAGACTATATTCCTGTTGTGGGGATAAGGGCTTCCATAAAAGCAAGTCAGAACCCATTGTTTAGACTTAAAATTTGTCTGGACAATAATATTTATCATATTAATGTTCCATTGCACTATATCAAAATGAAAACATCTAACCAAGCTATTGCTAAACCTCCTGCTAAGCCAGTTGGATCTACTATGTGAGAATGATGTGCGTCGTTTACACAACAAATTAATTCACTTCTTTCCACAAAATTAACTAGTAATATAATGGCAAGGAGTTCGTTCCCACGAAGAGCAGTGATTTTGTAGTTGTTATAAAGTAACCAAATGGGAGGTTTTTAGATTTAAAACGAAGTAAATAATAAACGAAATAGTAAAGATTGATTTAAAATAATATGAAGATAGATGACTATGGAATCCTTCGCCGTCACTGAACTGAAATTTAATCATGCAAGTCTATTTCTCGTTTAATTTATATTGCTACCAACCGTATAATAGCAATAAGCTTTGTTATCCCCGAAATTCCTTATTTCTTTGGTACGGAAGTGCTCGACTACCAGATTCTATCCAACTAACCCACCAAGAATAAGCTCTGAAGGTGTAAATTAATCGAATGATTTACACTTTGTGAATCAGGTTGATCCTAGCATCAGACGCATAGGCTCGACCCGCTTACTAGTGTTATCTCAATACACAATTATTTAACAGAATCCCTCTGTCAGTTCTTACGATGTATTACTTTTGTAAAAAGTTAAGTGACAATTACACGTATCACACAGCTTAAAATTAGTAGAAGAAATATTGATTGGTTGATTTAATTGATCAGTTTAAATAACCTATCAATATTCTTAGACAATAAAAATAATAAAGATAATCAACAGTAAAAATAAAACTTAAAAGAAACATGATTTAAAAAATTAAAATTGCATTATTCAAGACTTTGAAATCATCTTAATCAAAGATTAAATTAGCTAGACATAACTATAAAGTATTCAAAAATTAAATAAAAGTAAATAAGAAAACAAAAGTAAAATTACAAACCAGAAATATCGTCGCAGCTAGCAGCCGTCTCTTCCTTTTTTTTTTCCTTCCGTTTCTCTATATTTTTTTGGTGTGCTTTCTCTCGGCTATCTCTAGCCTTTATATAGGCTTCGACCGAATCAAGATATGCACATGAATAATACTCCCTCCATTTCTGGAAAAGTGTTACTATCATTTTTTCATTTTAGCCCAAAAATAGGCCAATTCGAAAAAGTGGTAGTAACTCTTTTCCTGAAACGGAGGTAGTATTTGATAAGGATACCCAGACGATGAAATAGAGTCTCCAGAGTGGAAAACTAAGTGACTATACTACAGTGCGACATGAAGTAGTTTAATTTAGTAAAACCGAAATATGATTGGCTTAGGAATGAATAGGAACTTTGCAGACCGACGTGTCTCCTTAGGATTTGATTTTGCATCCAGCTTGATGTACCAGGCTATACCGGATTATCTCTTTTGCCTTTTCCGCGTGAGATTAATTCTCAAGGATAACTCTCCCTGATTTCTCTTCTTCTGAAACTTCTCCATCGACAAACTCAGCTGAACTCTCGTTCACGTACTAAGCTGATAAAGCCATGGATAGTTATCCCAAAATCATAATCTGATTCTTTCTAAACAAGGAAGCTAGTTCCCTGTTTCGCTGAAAGTCCTTCCCATCTAAATGTCGTGAACCACTGCAAGTTCGATTTCCTAACCTGTGGAAATCACAGCAAATCCCTCGAGCAGCAAACTAATCTCTCATATCTTCCATTCACCATCAACTATCGATCATTGATATTATCTCCTCACTCCATGATCGAATACCACTATTAACTGACGTGAACTGCAACCCAGTTTCATCACCTACTCTTCGTCTCTGCCAAGCAAAAGCTCCGTCGCCACCATTATTCTTGAGCCTCTCTCTTATCTTCCTTTTCTGTTTTGGAAACCATATATCATCTCATCTTCTCTAACAACAGTTGCAATCTTCATCACCATCAAGATCATAATCAACCATCACCACTGAAACTCACTTCAATCGATTGCAGTAGCTTCCAACAATCACCATTATCGTGATCATCATGATCAACATCACTTCGAGCTCTCTGTGTTGTTGTTTACCTCACCACAGTCTATTACAGAATCCATTTTCTCCATTAATACCCGTAATCACCGAGAAGGACAGCAAACAAACCACCATTAACTCCTCACTGCCACTACTACTCGAGCTATATCCTACAGCCAGCAACAACCTCTAAGGAAGCTCCCTGAATTTCTCGAGCTCAGTCTAACAGCCAGCAACAGTTCCAATGCCAACTAATAATCCATTTCTGCTTCTCCATTGACATTAGATTCTCTGAAACCTACCTGTAAAACTGGTCGTGATCGAAGAAGAAGACGACGCTCTTTCCGGCCAGTTTAAATGATTTGGAGAGGAAGAGGGTGCCTTTAGCAATCTGACGGTGTTATTAACACTATTCAAAAATTGACATCCCTTAGAGAAAACTCGAGCACCTTCAACACTACTTGAATTTATGTCAGCCCCTAACAGAAATGCAGGTTCTCAATAGCAGTTTCCTCGAAATGACCAATTTGCCCTTAGTTCTTGTTTTGCTTATAACTTTCTTATACGGAGTCGAAATGACTTTATTCTTTCGCCGTTGGCTTCGTTCTCTACGTGATGATCACAAGAAATCTTGGATTTGGACAAGTTATGATTGGTCTTTGGCATTTCTTCACTTGTAGCACTTCTTTAGTTGCACAATTAAGTGTCATTTCAGTTCTTCCGGACGACTCCACCTAATAAAAGATAAATAAACAAAAAAGAACGTAATATACAATAATTCACAAAAAATCTACCAAATAAGTGCATGAAATTGACACTCAAAATATGTAAAATATGCGCTTATCAAATTCCCCCATACTTAGCTTTTGCTAGTCCTCGAGCAAACTACGTAACCTAAATTAACCTAAAATACAACAAGCATTTCATTGAGGACACAGTTACACTTAGCATGTGTAAAAAGCCTTTAAACCCCTAGGTGTCCCTAGTGAACGAGTTAAGGTCTCGTGACGGTTTACAAGAGGTATATCCACAAAACCTAATCCAACTCTTAAATATTTCAAATTCACATGTATCCAAAGAGCTATGAGGACATAAAGTTTCTGCACACTAATAATAAGAAGTTAGAAATTCCAAAGAACATTATTCTCATGCTTAACTCTTGAGTTAGGAGAAAACCACCATATGAAAGAATCCAACATCGAGAGTGATCGAATAAGCATTCCGCCTCACCAATAGGGTTTTATGAAATTGACACCCAAAAGACGCACTTTATGGTTCTCATGTATGCAAGCAGGAGTGAAGATAGAAATCCTGCACACATTGAATGGTGGGAAGGAAAAATAACCTTCCGAATTATATTTTGTTATCCCAAAGAAACGTGGGACGAAAAGAACTTTTTTTAAAAATTTCTGACGATCTCTAAGAAAGAAAATCGACCACTATGTGAGGAAGTGAATGCTTACTTACCTTGTCGCCCGATCTACAATTAGCACCACTTTCACAGCATCCAAAAGAAACGTCTTCATCTTCGACTTCAACTGAAGATGATGAACTTTTGAATTTCATAGAGCTTCGAAAATTTATAACTCTTTTCCTCAAATTCTTGTTGCTTGAAACTTCTTCATATATTTCTTCTTCCCTACAGCTTTAATGAATGAATACAAAAACAAATATACACTAAAACAATATTTTTCTTCTTATTTTTCAAATTTTTTCTATTATATATATATATTTATTTATTTTTATAACAAGAAATAAAAAAATAAAAACTAAAAAGATATAATGAAACTAATATGGCCAAGGGAGAAGGACTTTACCACTTGATTCTTCACAACTTGTATTGTCTCAATATCATAAACTTCAATAACTCTCATCCTTTGATTTTCTTCGCTCTTGTACTTAAGTCTTCAACTTAGATATTGAATTCTTCTCCTTGTATTATTGCTTGTAAACCTTGAACATCTTCAACTTTCTTCAAATTTGTGATGCTCCGCTTGTTGATGATAATGGTGTTTCTATGGACCTGTTGTTGTCAAGAGAGAAAACGGTACTAACTGCAAACAAGATTACAAAAGATGTTGAAAGTTAGAAATTATGATGACACCCTCATGATTGATAGAATTAGCACTCAAGAGATAAAAAAGTAGTGTTGAAGGGGTACGAGGTTGGGTAGCTCATCATTCTACCTGGAATTTAGGTGTGTCACTCTAAAGGACAGTTTATAGACAACTACAAAGAATTGAAGGTTTGTGCCTCGCTTGATGTAATAATGGGTAGTCTCCCACTAATGATTGATCAACTCCTTAATATTGTATTCTCCATCAGCGGTTAAAGTCCTTTTTTGTCATCTCGTGCTTCTCAACAACTAAGAAACTCGAATATAGTTCTCTAATAATTCTAAGTTCAGTTATTTTAGTAAGAAGTCTTTATGTAAACTTAACTAGAAGTATACAAAGTGACTCTAAAGTTTCTAAAAGTTGGAGGTTTTCATGCAAATATGTACAAAATTTTTAAAAATTCTACCTATAAAAGTGAATACTAAAAATCTAAATTCTTAACCACTCCCCCACACTTAAAATTTACATTGTCCTCAATGTAAATTGACTCGTCCGATGTAAAATTAAGGTGGGAAATTTTAATAAAGGTATGAAAAACTTAATAAAAACTAAAAATAGAAAGATAGAGATACAAAAATGATGGGTTGCATCCCATGTAGCGCTTAGTTTAACGTCCTCATCCCGATTTGGCACTCTTTCACATTACTCCTCCAGAGGGAGAAAATCACAAAAATCAATCTCATCAACATCCACCGTAGTGAAGTTCTCATAGTATGGTTTTACTCTATGGTCGTTTATCTTGAAAATTTTCCCAGTTTTGGGACTAGAAATTTCAACTGCACCATGAGGAAAAACATAGTAACAACAAATGGTCCCACCCATCGGGACCGTAGCTTACCAGGAAATAGCTTAAGACGAGAATGAAATATAAGAACTTTCTGTCCCACAACAAAACTTTTTCGAGAAATCATCTTGTCATGGAAAAGCCTTTTCCTTGTATATATGAGAAATCTCATAAGCATCATTACATATCTCCTCTAGCTCATTTATTTGTAGCTTCCTATGTTTTCCTGCTTCATCATACTCCATGTTGCACATCTTTACTGCATATAAAGCCTTATGTTCTAATTCAGCCGGTAGGTGACAAGTTTTGCCATAAACCAACTGATATGGGGATATACCAATCAGTGTCTTATATTCCGTTTTATACGTCCAAAGTGTATCGTTAATCCTTAAGCTCCAATCTTTCCGTGTAGTATTGACGGTTTTCTCTAAGATAGATTTAATCTCATGATTTGAAACTTCAGCTTGTCCACTAGTTTGTGGGTGATAAGGCGTCCCAACCTTGTGAGTAATGTTGTACTTCTTGAGGAGAGCATGAAAGGATTTTTGAAAGTATGAGCCTCTATCACTGTTAACCACACATGGTGTACCATGTCTACAGAAAATATGTTCCTTCATAAAATCACAAACAACTTGAGAATCAGTATTAGGGGTGGCTTTAGCTTCCATCCATTTCGACAATATCCACAGCAAGAAGTATATAAAATTTTCCAAACGAATTAACAATAATTTATATGAATATGATTATCAATATCTTAATTCTAAATTATTAGAAATTAAGAAAAATATGGCATTCTAAATAAAATCAATTCCCCACACATTGAATATTTCTATAGGAGGAATTGGTGTGAGCGGCATTTGATTTCGATCACCTAGATTGCCCGTTCGTTGACATGTATCACAAGATTTGCAAAAAAGCATACGCATACTCAAATAAGATAGGCCAATAAAAGCCACTCTCAAGGATTTTGAGAGCGGTACTTTTAGAACCAAAATGCCCACCACAAGCATAATAATGACAAAAAGATAGAATGGATTGAAATTCTAAGTTAGGTACGCACCTGCGAATAATCTGATCAACACCGTATTTCCACAAGTAAAGCTCATCCCACATATACTGCTTGGTTATCTTTTAAGCTTTATCTTTTAAAAATTGGACATCGTACTAGGTACTTGTCCCGTAACAGTTTACTATATCAGCATACCAAGTTGTTGAATCTTCAATTGAGAAAAGTTATTCGTTTGGAAAACGATCTGATAAAGGAAGTTCTTCCTCGGAAATAACAAGTCTGCTAAGATGATCTGCCACTGTATTCTCAACACCTTTCTTGTCTCTAATTTCAATATCAAACTCTTGCAACAGAATCCATCGTATCAGTCTCGTCTTAGCTTCCTTCTTCTTCAATATGTACCGAAGTGCTGCGTGATCAGAATATACAATCAGCTTTGTACCTACTAAATAAGATATGAATTTCTCCGATGTAAAAATTATAGCCAATAACTCTTTCTCGGTGGTTGAATAGTTGATTTGTGCATGGTTTAGGGTCTTAGATGCAGAATAAATCAAGTGTGACCGTTTGTCCACTTTCTGACCCAAAACAGTTCCGACTGATAATCACTCGTATCACACATCAAATCGAATGGCAAACTCCAGTCTAGTGACTTAATAATTGGTGCAGTAGTCAACAATTCTTTCATTCTGTCAAAGGCATCCTTACACTCCTGGTCGAAGTTAAATGTAACTTTATTTTGCAACAGTTTGCATATTGGCATTGAGATTTCAGAGAAATCTTTGATAAACCGTCTATAAAAACCTGCATGACCAAGAAACGAACGAATCTCCCTCACTGAAATGGGGTATTGTAAGTTTCTAATCAAGTTTATCTTTGTTTTATCCACTTCGAGCCCTTGAGAGTACACAATGTGACCAAGCACTATACCATGGTTCACCATAAAATGATATTTCTCCCAGTTAAGAACAAGATTAGTGTCAATGCATCTTTTAAGCACAAGCTCAAGATTTTATAAGAAAATATCAAATGAATCGCCATAAACACTAAAATCATCCATAAATACCTCAATGATGCGCTCTACGTAATCAGAATATATACTAACCATACATCTCTGAAAAATGGAAGGCGCATTGCAAAGACCTAACGACATCCGTCTATATGCAAATGCACCAAAGGGACAAGTAAAAGTAGTCTTTTCATGATCCTCCGGTGCAATTACAATCTGATTGTATCCTGAATAACTGTCCAAAAAGCAATAATGTGCATGTCCCGCTAACCTCTCTAACATCTGATCAATAAAAGGCAAAGGAAAGTGATCCTTGCGGGTGGTAGAATTAAGCTTTCTGTAGTCTATGCATACTCTCCATCATGTTTGAACTCATGTAGGAACAAGTTCATCATCTTGATTTATGACAAGGGTAACACCTGACTTCTTAGGTACCACCTGTATCGGACTAACCCACTTGTTGTCAAATATTGGGTAAATCACCCCACACTTAGCAATTTAAGAATTTATTTCTTCACGACCTCCATCATTAGGAGATTAAGCCTACACTGAGCATCACATACTGGCTTTACATTGTTTTCCATTAAGATTCTATGCATGCACATGGATGGAATAATGCCTTTGATGTCAGTAATTGTCCATCCAATGGCCGTTTTGTGCTCTTTCAGAAACCTAATCAATCGATCTTCCTGTACTGCTGTGAGATTCCTTTCAATAATGACTGGAAGCTGTTCCCCATCACCCACTAGGCATACGTTAAGTGATCATGTAGAGGCTTAAGTTCTAATTCTGGTGCCTTCACAACAGAAGGTAAATGAACTTCATTAGTTATGGGTAAAGAAATGTATGAGATATTACCCGTTTTATTTTGTTGTGATGTTGTTAAGGCCCCACACATCTTCACGATATTTTTAGCCATGTCAACGTCCAGGTTAGGCACGCCACTGACGTCTGTATCAATGCTCCGTCTCAAGACTACTCCAATCTCATCTTTATTATTCAGCTCAAGCATCTGTTGAGCTAACAAATCGATAACATCAATAGAAAAAACAACATGGACATCACTTGGATAGCGTATTGCTTCAAAGATGTTAAAGCATATAATCTCTTTATCAAACTCCATAGTAAGTATCCCACCATCGACATCGATCTTCGTTTTTGCAGTCTTCAAAAATGGTCTCCCAAGAAGTAACGAAGTAGATAAACTATTTTCTCCATTCTGCATATCCACAATAAGAAATCAACTGGAAATAATAACTCATTCACTTGAACTAACACGTCCTTAACGAGTCCATTAGGATATATATTGGATTTGTTTGCCAATTGAATGATGATACCTGTCTCCTTTAATGGCCTGAGATTCAAAGAATCATAAATATCAGCTGGTATAATATTTATGGATGCTCCCAAGTCAGTAAAACACGCTCAAATCTCTTGGTACCAATAGTGATTGGCACTGAGAAACCCCCAAGATCTGTACACTTCGTAGGCATATTCTTCAATAACATAGCCGAAACACTTTCGCCTACTTGAGTAACTTCATTAGGAATCAACTAATCCTTCTTTGTACACAAATCCTTCAGAAATTTGTCATACCTGGGTATTGTTCTGATGGCCTCAATAAATGGAATGTTGATTTGCACTTTTTCAATAATATCCATAATCTCTCTACCTTGAGTTTGCTTCTTTGACTTAGAAAAACGACTAGTAAAAGGTGGTGGAGTAGTAAAAGTAGGCACCGAGTTCTTAGGTTGGACGATTGAGGTTGACTTTTCCTTTGGTACGGTTTCCACCTCTACTTCATCTTCTACGTTGCCACTACCCTTTTCTTGTTGATCTGAATCTTGTACTTGCCTTCCACTCCTTAGAGTTACAATATTCGCGTGTTCTCTTGGGTTCACAAAAGGCTGTGATGGCAACTTTATCGAAGATTGTGCTTCTAATTTGCTTATTTTAGTAGCTAACTGACCCATTCGTATCTGAAGGTCCTTGACAGCAGAATCGTTGTTTTGTTTATATTGTATGTTCTGATGCAATATCGTGTCTTGTTTTTGCATCATTACCTTCATCATCTATTGTAATCTTGAGCTCTGAGTCTGTTGCTGAGGTTGGAATTGTGGTTGTTGGAAACTACTCTGTCGCCCATAAGTTGGTGGCATAGAAGGTGCAGCTTGCTTGTTTGCATAACTGAAATTTGGGTGATCTTTCCAACCTGGATTGTAGGTATTAGCGTAAGGGTTATACCCTGTCCTCTGATTAGGGAACACAACTTTCACTTCTTCGGCCTCTTCTTCATAAGTAGGGATGATCACTGCAGCCATTCTTTGTACCACCTTCTCTATGTTGTTTATCTGTTGCTCTGATTATGAAGACTCTGCAATCTCGCTTACTCGTCTGACATTTGAGTTATTTCTGGTATAGAATTGTTGAACATTTGAATCCATACTCTCAATCAAACTAGTTGCTTACGAAATCGTTTTCTCAGTAATTGTACCTCATGCGGTTACATCAATCAAATTCCTCTGTTCTGGAAGTAATCCTTCATAGAAGTATTGAATGATGAGTGTTGAATATATGTTGTGATGTGGGCATCTTGTCAACAATCATTTGTATCTCTCCCAGTATTCATAAAGAGACTCTTCAGTAATTTGCAGAATGCCGCTAATCTCTTTACGAACAGATGCCGCCTTAGAAGCAGGAAAATACTTCTCCATAAATAGCCTTTTCATTTTATCCCACGTTGTAATGCTCTCTGGGGGAAGGTAATACAATCATTCTTCTGCTAAGTATGTTAATGAAAATGGCATACTAAATTCTTCGGCTATGGGAATCATTACCATATATGAGTCCAATTGTTATATTCGAGTTTGCACTCAGCATACTAAAATTCATATATAAGAAAACAAAGCTCTACTTAGATAGTCGTTCAACCACAATACTCAGAATCTATCAAAGTACAATCACATTAAAAAATTTAGAAGATGGATATAGACAAAATGAAGTTTACTCGTGTTGACTAAGGTGAATGGTGTTTCCTATATTTGTCTGAACTTCAGTGCCAGGATGAATCCTAATGGATTGAAATACGCTCCCATTGGTCTTAATCCCTATACTAATATCGACTTAGCTGGTATATACAAGGGTCCCAAAGGTCGATTTTTATTAAAAATAAAACAATTATTTATTATTTTTTAAATGTATTGACAACATGATTGGATCAAATGAATCCAAGTGCATGCTCCTTATCAGCATCTCACATAATAGTTCTCATGGATCCTGCGTTCCACGCTTGCTTAGGCGACGAAGACAGGGAGAACACACATATATTGCTATCAAAGTGTCAATACTCGAATTTTTTTTTATTATTAAAAAATGGTAAATAATACAATAATGAGGCTTGATCTCAAACACACTACTTCATCCTGGCAGTGATAACAATTCGATACTGGTGCCCCACCAAATCACTTAGAGAAACACAAAAATTACAAAAATAAAAACAGAAGTTGATATGGTTGAGGTAGACTCCGAGATATGGTGACAACTATCATGTTATTTCTAACACCAAATCTAGGCATCCTTTCATGAATAGACCATTTAGCTGGGCACACCAATTCCTATAGAAAAAAGCTAAGTTTCCATCTACCTAGAATGGTTAGTGTTATCCTGAATTGTTCACAAAGTTTCTAGACTTTGGAGTTTTAATTTTCATTAAAAGTTTCTCTCTTACCCCCAAACTTAGATCTAACATTGTCCTCAATGTTCTCAAGATGAATGATTAAAAGCATGAACAAGGAGAAACTGTTACCAATCGAGAAAAAGAGTCAAGGAAAGATATTACCGTGTCGTATGAGCATGGGTTACCTCCCAAGAAGTACTAAGTTTAAAGTCTTCAGCCAGACTAAGAAAATTTTAGTCACCTCATAAAATCATATAGCAATAGTCAGAACAATCGTGGGTCATATGAATAAAATAATACTATCCAAAATAGAAGGAAACTGCATCAGACCTAGAAAGTGAACAAACCGAGCAAACCCTTATCTAGATTTCTGTTTAAGACAACTACATCAAGTTGTGGTTCGGGTTCAGTCTCTTTAAAAGGGTCTAGATATAATATTATAGGCTGGATTTCTTCATTGGCAGGATCCGGAGAGTCTGGAAGAACTCAACTAAAAACTTAGAAGCACATAATAATAACCTGAATAATTGTGGATCCTCAAAGTTTATCAGATTGGACCCACACAGTTGACTACTATGAAAATTGTGGTCATTCTTAAGCAAATGTGGTCGATTCTAATCTCCTAAAGTAATTAGGCTTCGTCTTAAACTTAATAACTGACACATTTGAAATTCAAACGTTCCTAGATATGAAAAAAAATATTTTGGTGGGAAAACAAACTCTATCTTGGTACTATTTCCTAGGTGAACCACATCGACCAAAGGATGGGTTTCTAACAACTGAACTTCTTTCTGGACATCACCAGGCTTAGAAAATCTAGTTTGAAGATGATCTTGAAAATGGTAGAGGTGCAAATGTCAAGCCACAAGTGATGGACTTTAAGTAGGAATACTAGACAATCACAAGAATCATCGGTACCCCCAAACTTAGGGTGGACATTACTGTCAGATGGACTAAAAACTATTGGTTAGATTCTAGGGTCCTTAAGGTCAGAACTACACCCAACTTCCTCTATAGAAGGAAATAAGGTAGAATTATAAACTGGCATAAGTTCAAACTTAACTTTCCGTATATTATAAGTGTCCATCAAAAAGGTGCAGAATCTAACAAAGTATTCACCTCATTAATAACACTATCATCGTCAACATCAAAACCAAAGTGGGCTAGGCATTTCTCTAATGGATCTTCTAACAAAGTGTTTGGAAAAGTTTTCTGAACTGAAGTACTAGTCATGTTACCGAAAGAAAAATTAATTATTCCATTTCCATAATTTATGATGACATTATATGTATCTAAAATGGAACGACCTAAGATCACTGGTATTTGAGCCTCTGGGACCTCAAAAGGTTGGGTGTCTTGGACAAAAAAAATCCACTGGGGAAACTATTCTATCAACCTGAATCACATCATCCTCTATCGCATTAAAATTCTCTAAGAGTCTATCATCTTCGTCAGAGACTATTGTCTTCGAATCGTTAGACTCTAAATCACTAGTCTCAGGAAAAACTCGTTCCTCTAAACCATTATCGGCTTCAAAACAAGAAAATTTTACACCGTCTAAAAAAGCGGTATCTCTAGTCAAATCCTCTTCCTTTTGAATAGGTGAATAATCATTAAAATTATTTGGATTTGAAACATAAATAACACTATCATCATGAAACACAATTGGAGTGAAAATTTCTTGATCACTCTTCCTGTATATTTCAAGTTCTTCACCAATACTATCCTCGTCATAATAATATGAAGATGTTTGAACCTCGTCTAAATAAGTAGTGTTACCAATTCTATCCTCATCATCTTGACTAGGTGAACAATTATCAAGGGTAGCCCTATATTTGGAACTAAGATCATTTTGAGCAATATTATTCTTTACAAGACTTTCATTCACACTTAATGCAAATCTATTTGTATTCTCAGTCAACTGCTTAAGGTATTCGTCTAGAGAAGGAGTTGGACAACTATTTGTTCCCTCCTAACTTAATCCGAACCTTTTTGTATTCTCAGTCAACTCCTTGAGGGAATTATCTAGAGAAACAAATGGATCATAAGGAGTACTAGATCGCAACTGCTCGTGTGATTCTTCTAGAGAAAGAATTGGACTACTATTTGTTCCTCTCACACTTAATTCAAATTTATATGTCATCTTAGATAACTTATTGGGTGATTCTTCTAGATGCATAATAGATTCATGATGAATACTAGATCGCAACTGTTTCAATAATTCTTCTAGAGGCATAATAGGTTCATTATAAGTACTAGATCGCACATGCTTCAGGGCATCCCTCCAAGACAAAGAACTCGAATTTTGCTCATTTTCATGTTCATAAGACGGGTGTATGCACGAATAATAATTGAGATCACCTTGGTATGAGCAATAACCTCTAAAAGGTTGGTGGTGGTCCCGACTACTATCCACACCATGTTGATAGTACAGATAATGTCTATTTTGAAACTCAGTCGGATATTCATTGTATTGGTCCTCATAATACTAGTTCGAAATTTTCATACAAAAACTTCATAATATATTTTAAAAAAATCTAAAAAATAAATCATAACAGGAAGGGGGTTCTAAACATACACAAACAAGACCGACTCAACCAAATCAAACCTACTGAATCTAGCAAACAAAAAGCATGATGGCTCCACTTAGATTGTTTCTAGACCAGTTTTTATTCTTCCAAAAGGCAACTAGTTACAGTTTTAGCAAATCTCTTACAACGATCCGAATTAGATTAAGTCGAATAGAAACTGGATAAGCTCTAAGGAGCTTTGATAACCCTGCCTCTTTGGCAACGTTTCCTTGGGTTACAAGGCGGCTCGAATCTACTTAAAATAATCTTTCTGAACTTTGATTTAGGCTAACAGAGTAACCAATACAGTCCTTTTGAATGACTTTCCAATAAGCTCGTTACCCTATAAGTCTCTTTCTAGTCAAATTTTAGGCTTAGGTTCGTGTAGGTAACGTGTTGCCAACGCGGGCAAGAAGGAAACGGTGATGAAATCCGAGTCCTTATCTTATATGGTCAATCTTTTCCCTATACTAGAAAAGTAAATTCCGTATTCAAGTCCTCAACATATATGCATTATGAAGGAATACATAAATTGACAAGGGATTCGTGGGTGGTTAGAGTCTTACCTCCTGTTCCAGACGGGTGATGAACCGTTGAAGCCGACTCAGGCCACCGATTCCTGTGTTAGTGTACGAACCCAAGGGACCGAGACAATATCGTAATTGTCGTCCTTCCCTGTTGCAGTTTATATTTAAATTACCATTATGTAGGGTTTAAAAATAATAATGTCCAAAAGTTCAAAGTCCAAAGTCTAAAAATAAGAAAAAATATAAAAATACCTAAAATATTTACAAAAATAATAAGAATTTTCTAATACAATTTCCTAAAAAGAAAAATAAAAACCCTAAAAAAAATTAACTAAATTTTTTTTTGTTTTCTTTTTCCGTTCTTTTCGAATCCAAGTCTTTAATCAATCAATATAATCTTTGGCTCCAATTTCTTTTTGATCCAAAACCTGTAATACAAAAAAAATACCTAAAAACGTAAAATAAACAAATAAAAATAAAAATCTAACTAAACTAACTAACCTAAAAAAAATGAAAAACAAATCTAAAAACAAGTCCCGGGCAGCGGCGCTAAAAACTGATGTGTTTTGTAGTTGTGGTAAGAAAGGGTTCCAAACTCTCGAACTTGTGAAGATTGATTTTAGATTTAAAAACTAATTTTTAAACTATAAAATATACACAAAATATGAAAATAATATTTACAAATACTGAGGTTATGGATTTCACGATTAACCAATTAAAGTCATTCAATCTAATCAATATTCATGCAATCCTTTACGTTTAAAGTGATTCTAATATGTTGCAAACGTAGATTTTCAAAGTAATAATTGTAAATCGAAAGAAAAGAGCATCAAAAACCCTAGTCTAAGCATGCTCTATCAAAAGAAATCACAACTGCTTAATAAAAATCCTTAAATCAATTTTAATCAAAGCAAATAATCATAAAAGAAGTTACATAAAACAATTAAAATATAAATATACCACTTTTCTTGGAACAATGTCTTCCTCCGTCACCTCAGCAAAGGGGTTTATCTCCTCATATTAATCACTTGCTCAAAATAATGGTTCATAGCTCAAAGTTTTTACAAATGATGAAAAAGAGTGAAAATAATGAAAAACAAGAAATTCGCAACATTTATAAGTGTTACAGACTCACTGTTACAGAGGGAAAAGTGTTTCACTGAAGATAAATGTTGCAAAGTGAAAATAAATGTTGCAAAGTTAAAAGCTTTAGCAACAGAATCTTCAACTTTTTAGCCACGGAAGCTTCAACCTTTTAGCAACGATTTCTTCATCTTCTTCATCAGATCATGAATAGATTTTTCTGATTTTTGATTTCTTCCTCTCTGGCACTGCCAGCCCCCCTGTTTGATGCTCAAACTCGACTCCTTTATATACTACGACAACAAATCTTCTTCATATCTTCTAAAATATTTTCTTTCAATGGAAAATTCTCGGGATTTTTAGTTTTCTTCTCGGACCTGATTTTTCCTCCATCATCAAATCACGACCTGATTTTGTTTCTTTATGTTCCTGGGTGTTTCTATAGATGTCCCGATCTTCCGAAATAATCATAAACGTCATTTAAACAATGTGACATGAGATTAGGAAAGATATCCAAAGCTTTCCTGTTTTATCGAGTGCATGATAATTCTCGGTTATTCTTCGAGTTTCCAACTTGCACACGATTCTTTAATGAGGCAAGAAAATATGTTGTCTTAAAACCTCAATTTTCTTTCCAAAATTCTCACGCAATTAAGAAATAAATTCACACAGTTAGAAGATATAAATTCCCGCCAACTTTTGAATTTGAATTTGGAAGGTGGGTGCCTTTAACAACTGTAAGGATACCTTTATCCATTCTGGGGGTGCCTTTATCAATTTAACGGGTGCCTTTAACACTTTTTAAAGGGTATTTTTAGCACTTTTCAATCCTATTTTTCCACGACCGTTTATTCCGTGAAAATACCTAAGAACAATTGAGACACAAAAACGTGTCTATCAGTTTGCATAACTTAAATTTGGGTGATCTTTCCAACCTGGACTGTAGGTATTAGAGTAAGGGTTATACCCTGGCCTCTGATTAGGGAACACAACTTTCACTTCTTCGGCCTCTTCTTCATAAGTAGGGATGATCACTGCAGCCATTCTTTGTACCACCTTCTCTATGTTGTTCATCTGTTGCTCTGATTATAAAGATTCTGCAATCTCGCTTACTCGTCTGACATTTGAGTTGTTTCTGGTATAGAATTGTTGAACATTTGAAGTCATACTCTCAATCAAACTAGTTGCTTGTGAAATCGTTTTCTCAGTAATTGTACCTCCTGCGGCTGCATCAATCAAATTCCTCTGTTCTGGAAATAATCCTTAATAGAAGTATTGAATGAGTGTTGAAGATATGTTGTGATGTGGGCAGCTTGCCAACAATCGTTTGTATCTCTCCCATTATTCATAAAGAAACTCTCCAGTAATTTGCAAAATACCGTTAATCTCTTTACGAACAAATGTCGCCTTAGAAGCAGGAAAATACTTCTCCAATATCCTTTTCATTTCAACCCACGTTGTAATGCTCCCTGGGGGAAGGTAATACAATCATTCTTCTGCAAGTTTTTTAATGAAAATGGAAAGGCTTGCAACATAGTTGTATCTCTTTCTTTGGTTGCATGCCTCAGACTTGTCATCGTGTTCTGGAACATCTAAAGATGTCAATTTGGGTTCTTACCAGCATGTCCCTTGAACTTTGGTAGATGATGAATCAAATTCGAGTTCAGCTCCACTGGATTAGTTATTGTGATGCACATTGGTTGTGAATCTAAGTATAGAGAGGTTAACTCTCCCAACTTCTTCTCCGGAGGTGGAGGATCTCTCTCGGCGTCTGAATTAACCATCTCTTTTGTAGAAGGTTCTTGTAGTATTTTTCTCTTGCGAGTTAGAATTCCGCACCTTCGGTAGTCCCAACGTTTGGGTGCCAGAGATCAAGTACCTAAAACCAAAATTCTAAAAAAAAATAATTAAAAACTAAAATCAAAATAAAAATAAAAATAATTAATTAATCTAAAATAATTTAAAAAATAAATAAAATAAGTCTAAATCTAAAAATTAAAAATTAAATAATAAAATTAACAATTAAAAAGAAAGTTTACTGGATGCTCCTCGGCAGCGCCTGATAGACACATTTTTGTGTCTTATTTGAGCTCATATTTATATTGTTTTCTCTCAATTGTTGTATTAATATTATGATTTTCTATGTTTTAGGTATTTTGTGGAATAAACGATCGTGAAAAAATAGGCTTGAAAAATGCTAAAATATCCCATCAAAAGTTATAAAGGCACCCATTCTTTGGTTCAGGGAACCCACCTCTTTTGAATTCGAATTTTGGCGGCAAAGATGTTTCTCTCAAAACAGGGAAACAATACAATCGAGTTTTTTTGGAAGTTTTTTTGACCGAAATTTCTGGCTTTAAGACAAAGAAATACGCTTGCCTTATATGAAAGAGTTGCATGTGATAAGGACTCTCGGAAAAATACATGATATCTCGTGAATTTGTGTCCGCAGTAAACTAGGAAAGTTTTATATTTTCTCGGGTATTTTTCTGGTTGTAATTGAGAAGATATGAGTGACAATAGAGAACCAGGATCAAAGAAGTTAGTCGAGATTTGGACAAAAAAATCAGAAAGAAAATTTCGAGCTTAATAAAGCAAGAAAATATCACCGAAAGATTTTTGTTAATCTGCCGAGAAGATTTGTTTCGATTTGAGAGTTATTGTCGAAGATTTGATGTTCTAGTATATAAAGGAGGTTGATTGAAGCATCGGGGGAAGTCTTGGCTTCGGCATGATTGAAGAAAAAAAGTTTCAGAGCCGTTGCTGCAGCTCACGTAAAGAAGATGAAAAACAAAAAGGCTCTCTAGAACTGTCGCTAAACCCGTTGCTTTTTCATTCATATTTAACAGTTTTAGCAACAGTTTCTTCTTTAGGTCAAAGATAGTTCTGGTTCTAATACAAGTGGAAGTTGTTGTATAATCATAAATACTTTTAATCATTCAGCTACACATTAAAGTCGTTCTTTATTTACTGCTCTAGAGGTATGTCGTTAATTCGACAGAAAAGAGACAAAATTGTAAGTTATTTTTCCACATTAATAAAATCAAATGCTTAATCAATTTTCTTTTATTTTCTTCTCCATGAGTAGCTAAATTCTTTTCTAGGGTAGAGGAGGAAGTTATTTTTGATGTGTGACTTTAATATTTAATTCTTAGACATAACTTATACTCTTTATTTGTTCTTTTTAATGACTAATAATTTTCTCTTCTTTAAAAGCTTCATAATAATTGTTCTGAATAGTCTTTAGGATGTTGATATTTTATAAGCGAAGGAAAAATAGATTTTTGCATATCAACGAAAGTTGTAATATTGGATTTTTAAACTTTATTTTCCAAAACATGTGATTAGGTTCAAAATTGTTTTGAGTAATTTGAGAGTAATTGTTTGAGATAATAAATTGTTAATTTTATAAACATCAGAAATAGTGGATCCGAAACCCTAGACTTTTCTCTTCCTAGATAATTAATTTGTATAGTTATTTTATCTATTTTATTTAATTTAATTCGTAAAAATCACCAAACCAATTTGTTATTAGCACAATAATTGACTAAAAATTAGAAATTGCAATTCTAAAATCCCTATGGAACGATCCAAGCTTGCATATTGTCTCGTCGACAGCCTGCACTTGCGGAATTTAGATAAAATTCCCATCAGCGGCGCTAAAATTTGATGCGCGTCGTTTACACAACAGATTAATTCACTTTTTTCCACTAAATTAACTAGTAATATAATGGTAAGGAGTTTGTTCCCACGAAAAGCAATGAGTTTCTATTTTTTATAAAGTAACTAAAAGGAGGTTTTTAGAATGAGCTTAAAATTAACTAGTAATGTAATGGTCAACTTCAAATATGACATTGTGGGAAGACATCCTTTATCTTATTTTGCAACAAATTTTCCTAACTACAAGGAAGAAAAATAAATCTTCTCCAACCCACCTGCATTTTTACCTATTTTTTTGCATAGGTGTCTCTTATTTTCATATCGAATAAATTTTTTTATCTAAATATTTGACCAAAACACAAATAAATTTTTTGGTGTGCCAGAATACCAGGAAAAAGAGTAAAAAAAAACTAAAAAGACCTGAATCAAGCCATATACTAAAAGGGCGATGCTTTGATACGTTTGAAAACTTTCATCCAAAACCATATACTGGTTTGAGATTTTGGACAAACCGCATTTTCTTAGTATGTACAATTTGTTGTTCTGCAACAATGGAAATAACATTAAACAGAGAAAATTGTTAACGTTAGAAAATCACTGAAATGATATACACTCTGATGTTGATGCACACACTAGGACAGAGCCACCTGCTCAGCAAATTGTTCGCGGGTACTCCTCAAGAATGAGAGATGCTATACCCCAACAACGAAGATGTGGCCAGGATAGAACTCCCCATTATGATTTGAATTAGAACAATACAAATCACCCTCAAACGAACTCAACAACAATTGATAGAAGGGAAATAAATACACAGTTGCGCAAAACAAAGCAAGAAGAGGGGAAAAGAGCTAGGGATAGTAGCCTGCTCTGGAGTGCTTTGAAAATGAAAACTCTTTTTTCTTTTATAGGCAAAAAAGGAGTGATATTAGCACAGTAATTAATTGAGAATAAAAATTTTATATTTAATTAAAAATTAAGTGCAAAATTTAATTTGGTAACGGTAATAAAAAGGTTAAAATTTATTTTTCATTATGACAAGATTTATACTCGCCGGGTCAGACGCCTCCACATTTAAAACAGAATTTAATAAAATTTATTTTGTTCAAAAAATATAAGTCTTGGTTGGTTCACAACCTCAGCCACGCCCGCAACACACACTCAGTCCCACAGCCTTAGCCACGGTCCCACCCGCACCCACATCCACAGCCACAGCCGTAAGTACGCAAGCTCGCAATCTCGCAAGCACGCGATCTCGCAAGCTCGCAAGCCGCAACCGCAAGCGTGCGTGCTTCGTTGTGAAGCACCGCACATGTGTGAAAAGTATGTTTGCTCCAACTAGCCCATTTCCTTAGTCCTCCCCCAACCACAAAAGCTTCTAAACCCTAAGGGCCCTCCCTTAGTTGCATTTTTTGTGGTAATAAAGAGATGACTCATCTCTAGTCTCTCCAATGTGGGACTAAAGGTTCTTCATTCACAATAGTGAAAAATAAGCTAGTGTCCCTTAGTGACTTCTAGGTCCTAAGGTCCATTCCCTCCAAGACCAAAATACATTTTTAGTTCATTTTTCTCCAACAATCCCCCATATGAATGAAAACCCGATGAAAATCAGAAATCAGAAAGCGAGAAATACCTCTTAGGCAATAGGTGTCCATAAGGTCTTGAACCTTTGCTTAGTGAGAAATTACCGGAACTACTTGATGGAAAGTGAACGCGATGTCTTGAAATGCCATCGTTTGGTGTAGTTCATCAATAACTTCCACGCGTGATATCTTTCTAGGTGATGTTAAGTTCGTGCCGTTGTGTCCATTTTGGCCCTGGACGTATCCCGTTTCTCAGAATGCTCTAGAGAATCAGCTCAGTTCTCATAGGAAGCGGCCCACTTCCTCATTCAGATAGGTGAGTTCTATCAAGAGTGTTTACTACTACACCCCACTTCAATCTTAAATTGAAACTATAGAACTCATTAAGACTTAATAAAAAGTCATCCTCACATGCAGTCACACTATCACGTCTACACCATAGGGAAGGGACAGAGAATGAAATTATATGATAGTGTTTCCTTTAACCCACCATAAATTAGTTGTCTCATTCGAAACCTTGATCTTGGGATCTCCAGTCAACAAGGTTGAGTATCCTTCATGGTAGGTTTAATTGATGAGCTTAAGCCCCATCCCCCTCGATGCATTACTAACTATCTCCTTGGACAAACCTTTCGTAAAAGGGTCCGCGATATTCTCCTTAGACCTCACAAAGTCAACAGAAATAACGCCAGTTGAGATTAGTTGTTTTAGGGAATTGTGTCTTCTACGAATGTGTATAGACTTTCCATTATAGTTGTTGTGTTTAGCATTAGCTATTGCATCTTGACTATCACAATGTATAGATATAGCTGGCACAGGCCTATGCCAAATAGGAATGTCTTCTAAAAAGCATCTTAGCCAAGCGGCTTCCTCTCCTGCTTTATCTAACGCAATAAATTCTGATTCCATACTGGATCGAGCTATACATGTTTGTTTGGAACTCTTCCAAGATACAGACCCGCAAGCTAGAGTGAAAACATATCCACTCGTAGACTTAGACTCCTCTGAGTCCGATATCCAGTTTGCGTCACAAAATCCTTCTAGGACCGTAGGGTATCTCTCATAACTTATAAAAAAGTTCAAAGTTTACTTTAAGTACCTTAACACTCTAATAAGTGCATCCTAATGCTCTTGTCCCGGATTACATGTATACCTACTCAACCTACTCACATCATAAGCAATGTCTGGCCTCGTACAGTTCATTAAATTCATCATACTTCCTATAACACGTGAATATTCAAGTTGTGAAACTCTGTTACCCTTATTCTTTTTGAGTCTACAACAAGGATCATAAGGAGTACAAGCAGGTTTACAATCAAACTGGTTATATTTTCTAAGCACAGATTCAACATAATGAGATTGACTAAGACTATATCCATTAGAATTTCTTCTAATCTTCATCCCTAATATCACATCAGCGGGGCCTAAGTATTTCATGTCAAAGTTCTCATTTAGCATGCTCTTTGTGGAATTAATTACATCCATGTTTGTACCAAGTGTAAGCATATCATCAACATACAAGCATACAATCACACATGCATCATTCACAAGTTTAGTATACACACATTTTTCAGATTCATTAATTTTAAAACCACTAGAAATCATTACATGATCAAATTTTTCAGGCCACTGTTTAGGTGCTTGTTTCAAACCATACAAAGATTTTCTTAGTTTACATACTTTGTTTTCACAACCTTTCACTACAAAGCCCTCAGGTTGGTCCATATAAATTTCTTCATCTAATTCACCATTTAGAAAAGATGTTTTTACATCCATTTGATATATCTCTAAGTTATGAATGGCAGCAATAGCAATTAGCATCCTAATGGAAGTAATTCTCGTAACAGGTGAATAAGTATCAAAGAAATCTACACCTTCTTTTTGTTTATAGCCTTTAACTACTAATCTAGCTTTGTATTTTTCCACAGTTCCATCTACCTTACATTTTCTTTTGAAGATCCATTTACAACCTATGGGTTTACACCCTAGAGGTAAATCTACAATCTCCCAAGTATCATTCTGTATAATGGAATCCATTTCACTAATGGTAGCTTCTTTCCACCATGGAGCTTCAGAAGAAGTCATGGCTTCTCTATAAGTCTGTGGATCAGTCTCAGCTAGGCATGTTATGAAGTATGACCCAAATGATTTTTCTGTTCTAAGTCTTTTCCCTCTTCTAGGCTCAAATTCATCTTCCTTTACAGGTAATGTCTGACTAGTAGAAGGGACATCTAGGGGATCAACACAAATCATGCGAGATTCAGATTTCAAATGAACAACATTTTCAAAGAACACAGCATCCCTAGATTTCATAATAATATTCATACAAATTTCAGATATTTCAGAACTCACAACCATAAATCTATATGCAGTAGTATGATCAGGATACCCTATGAAGACACAGTCAAACGGTTTTGGGTCCTATCTTGGTTTTCTTAGGTGGAGGCATGGACATCTTAGCCAAACACCCCCACACTTTAAAGTATGCATAAGAAGGTTGTCTACCTTTCCATAACTCATATGGAGTTTTGTCTGATCCTTTAAAGGGTACTCTGTTCAAGACATAGCAAGATGAGAGGACGGCATCCCCCCACAAGTTTGGAGGTATTCTTAAACTAATTAACATGGCATTCATCATCTCCTTAAGGGTTCGGTTTTTCCGTTCAGCCACACCATTAGATTGTGGTGAATAAGGAGGGGTTACTTCATGTATAATGTCGTGTTCTATGCAAATATCTCCTATAGGAATTACATACTCACCACCATGGTCATACCTAACAGTTTTGTTGGTAGCACTCATTTGGTTTTCAACTTCTAGTTTATATATCTTAAAGGCTTCTAAGGCATCATCTTTACCTTTAAGTAAATATATGTGACAGTACCTCGTACAGTCATCTATAAATGTGACAAACCATTTTTTACCACCTCTAGTTTGAACTGATTTCATGTCAACTAGGTCTGAATGAATTAATTCTAAGGGTTTAGAATTTCTCTGAAATTTTTTCTTATAAGATTTTTTAGCATATTTTGATTCTACGCATATTTCACATTTATATTTATTTTCCAAAGTAAATTTGGGTATGCAGCCTATGCTAGCCAGTTTATTCATTGATTTATAGTTTACATGACCAAGTCTACCATGCCAAACATTCAATGACACACAAACATAAGAAGAATCAATTTTATTCATTTCAACAGAGGTTACATTCAGTTTATATAGACCCTAAGTCTTATAACCCTTTCCTACATAGTCCTTACCCTTAGTGACAATAACTTTCCCAGATTCAAAAACTAGTTTGAAACCCTTATCATCTAATACACCACAAGATACAAGATTTTTGCAGATGTCCAGAACATTAAGAACTTCATTCAATGTGAGAGTTTTTCTAGAAGTGAGCTTCATCCCAACTTTGCCTTTTCCCGCAACCTGTGTTGCAGACGAGTGATAGACACATTTTAGTGTCTAATTTGCACCTTAATTTCTAGTGAGTTAGTATTCGATTTTGCGTTTCTTACGTGTTTTTATGCTTTTGTAGGTACATTAGAAGAATAAAGATTTGTGGAAAAATCGTCTCAAAAAGTGTTAAAGGCACCCGGGAAAAGTATTAAAGGCACCCATTCTCATTTCAAAAACAAACTTGGCGGGAACGTGAAGAGGAAGTGCTGTGTACTCTATTCACGTAATTTGTGGGTTGTTTTGAGTTCCAATTTGTTCCAAAAGCTACAAGAGTCCAAGACCAACTCAAACACATCAAGTTAGAGTGATTTACGCCGGAGAATATTGCACAATCATGAATTTGGACGGAAAATTGGATTCCGGCTTGGAATCGGATTTGTGAGGATTTGGATAGATTTTAACGTGTTTGAATGGGTTTGGAAGACTCCCTAGGGTTTGTACAACCTATATATACCAAGAGAATTGATTAAAAAGTATCACGGAAGCCTAGAGATCAAAGAAAAGACTCGCCGGAATACTGCCAGCGATCCGGCACGGCCGGCAAGGTGTTCTTCATCAGCTGGAGCCGGAGAAGAAGAGCACGCAACACTTATAAGTGTTTCTATTCTGTTGCGTAGCTTCTTTACCTTTCTGTTGCCTTATTCCTTTGTGTAACGGCTGAACCTTCACCTGTAACGCTTATAAGCGTATCTAATCAGCTGTTTTACACTTATTTCACCATTGTAAGCACTTTTTGAGCAATGAAAGAGTATTTTGAGCAGTTTTCTCCACCATGAGCTAAGTTTATTTACTGGGATGATGGAGGAGGTTTTTCTCTCAATTTTATGTGGTAAGTCTATTTTTAATTAATTATTTACAATTCTTTACTTGTTAAAATTGCATAGTTTCGAAATAGAAAAACGGTTTTCATTCAGTAGTGGTGTTTTTGTTTGATGGGTCATGTTGGGTTGACAACCTCTGATGTCCCATGCTTGTGATTTACCTCTGCTTGTTTGCATAAAAACCTATTTTGGCAATATTTGAGCTTAATTTATTTAAAAGAATTGCATGATTAATCACATAAATTGTTGGAAATAACTGATTCCTGATTCCTGGTTTTCTCCATATTTTCTAAAAATCATCTCTAGTTTATTTTCCTGATTTTTATTTAATTAGATTAAGTCCATTATTTTCTAAAATCATTACCTTCACAAGTTCGAGAATCGAACACTTTATTTACCACTATTCTAAAACACATCAATTTTTGGCGCCGCCGACGCGGACTTGTTTTTAGGTGTAGGGTTTTAGATTTATTTTTAGGTTTATATTTTTAGTTTTATTATTTTACTTTGTTCTATTTTACGTTTCTTTTGGTATTTTTCTTTTTGCTACAGGTTGAATTTTGGATTGAAAAGGGAGTAAGCCAAAGTTTTGGAATTAAAGCTAAAGACTTGGAGTTAAAGGGAAAAGCTTAAAGAACGAAAAAGAAGATCAAGATTTTATTTTTCTTAATTAGATTTTTAATTTATTTTAATTAGTTTTAATTCGTTTAGAAAATTGTATTAGGGTTTTTATTATTTCTGTAATTTTTTATTTTATTTTCGGACACTTTTTGGATTTTTTTTTTTTT
>JAJJMC010020031.1:12974865-13025965 GCA_023531435.1 Papaver californicum
GTTCGAGAATCGAACACTTTATTTACCACTATTCTAAAACACATCAACGAGTTACCCATGTAGAGTTTCTCCCCTTCCCCTACCTTCTGATAGGAGGTGAACATATCTTTGTTTCCGCAGACATGCTTGGTAGCACCAGAGTCTATCCACCAGTCTCTCACATTGGTTACCAAATTGACTTCAGACACCGTGCCAGAAAACTCGATCTTGTTGGTTTCAACCAAATTAGCATTGTTTTTCTTGTTATTAAAGTCCTTACGTTTTCTACAATGCATTGCCATATGGCCAGGAATTCCGCAAAAATAACAAGCACCTTTAATTTTACCAATGCCAGATTTGGGTTTCGGGAAAGTACCTTTTTTGTCCGGACCAGGCTTGCGGTTGCTGCAGTCGCCCTTTTCTGTCTTGTGTTCAAACACATGAGCCTTGTTGGACATGTCTCTTGCGGAAGATACATTCTTTTCCTTGGAGCACAGCAGTTCTTCTACTTGTATCTTCTTACCCAATTCAACCATACTGACTTCACCAGTTTCATGTCTCAGTCTTCGTTTGTATTCAGACCAAGAAGAAGGTAACTTCTCAATCACCGCTGACACTTGAAACGTTTCATCTATGACCATACCTTCAGCAATAATTTCATTGATAAAGCACTGAAGTTCAAGAAATTGGTCAACCACAGATTTGTCATTTGTCATTTTGTATTCCAGGAACCTGGCTATCGAAAACTTCTTACTACCAGCAGTTTCTGCTTCATATTTTGCTTCTAAGGCAGCCCATAAGTCAAACGCAGAAAATTTTTCTTTTGCGTTATATAAATCATAAAGAGCATCTTCTAAACAGTTCAGAATATGGTTTTTGGCCATATAGATCTGTCTTCTCCAACTTTCTAACTCTCTTTCATTTTCCGCATCATTTAAACTCTCATCAAAGGATTTCAGAACTAATTCATCAAGCATGTGAAAACTCAGAAAGAACAACATCTTGGATTGTCATCTTTGAAATCTTTTCCATTGAATTTTTGTGGTCTGTCTACATCACTTTTAGCCATTGGAACAGAAGAAATAGCTATTGTGTTAAGATTGTTGGTTCTGCAACAATAGAAATAACATTAAACAGAGAAAATTGTTAACGTTAGAAAATCACGAAATGATATACACTCTGATGTTGATGCACACACTAGGAAAGATCCAGCTGCTCAGCAAATTGTCCTTAACACAATAGTTCGCGGGTACTCCTCAAGAATAAGAGATGTTATACCCCAACAGCGAAGATGTGTCCAGGATAGAATTGCCCGTTATGATTTGAATTAGCACAATACAAATCACCCTCAAACGAACTCAACAACAATTGATAGAAAGGAAATAAACACACAGTTGAGCAAAACAAAGCGAGAAGAGGGGAAAAGAGCTAGGGATAGTAGCCTGCTCTGGAGTGCTTTGAAATGAAAATTCTTTTTTCTTTTATAGGCAAAAAAAAGGAGTGAAATTAACGCAGTAATTAATTGAGAATAAATTTTATATTTAATCAAAAAATTAAGTGCGAAATTTAATTTGGTAACGGTAATAAAACGGTCAAAATTTATTTTTCATTATGGAAAGATTTATACTCGTCGGGTTAGACGCCCCCACATTTAAAACAGAATTTAATGAAATATATTTTTTTCAAAAAGCGTAAGTCTTGGTTGGTCCGCAGCCTCAGCCACGCCTGTAACACACACTCAGTCCCGCAGCCTTAGCCACGGTCACACCCGTAAGTCCACAAGCCGCAAGCGTGCGTGCTTCGGTGCGAAGCACCGCACATGTGTGAAAAGTATGTTTGCTCCAACTAGCCCATTTCCTTAGTCCTCCCCCAACCACAAAAGCTTCTAAACCCTAAGGGCCCTCCCTTAGTTGCATTTTTTGTGGTAATAAAGAGATGACTCATCTCTAGACTCTCCAATGTGGGACTAAAGGTTCTTTATTCACAATAGTGAAAAATAAGCTAGTGTCCCTTAGTGACTTCTAGGTCCTAAGGTCCATTTCCTCCAAGACCAAAATACATTTTAAGTTCATTTTTCTCCAACACAATTTACATTTTATGGTAAAAGAAATAGTTGAGGCTGTTATATTTTTGTGACATTAACTACCAAGTACCAAAAGGTTGAGTTACAGTCAGAGGAACAAACAAAAATGAATTGAGTTAATAGTCACCAACTGCATTTCTTGTGATCTGATTACTGAAGCAGTACTGGTTATGTTCAACATTTGATGTTCGAATTCTGTATCTGCTGGTGCTCATTTTGGTTAAGCTGATGATTGCTGTCGCTCTTGTATACAATCTGGGATTGTTTTGTCACTTCATAAGAGATTGTGTGCTGCTACTCGTGAACTTGGTATTGATAATCAAAAGCTGAGTGTAGTTAATGTACCTTCTTCAATCAAAATATGATGCTGAACTAGGATACATAGATTTTCCAGGATGCAATTACCGAGTTATAGGATGTCCATAAACTTGTATTTATGGTCCATTGTTTTACTTAAATGGAGCCATAATGACATGTACAGGCACTGATATGAGATATGGTTTAGATGCACGATTCATTGACCTGCTTGCACCATTACACCACTACCACTTACCTTCCCACCAGCACTACATATACCACCGAACTTCTGATCATGTTCTTGTTTCCCCCCACCACTACAGCTCAAGAATAATTATGGACTACTAAAAATGTCAAGAGATAGAAGCCAGGCCACTATCTGTCTAAATGAAGTATAAAATAATTATGGACTACTTGTAAGTTATACAGGATGTTTAAAGTGCTTCGAAGTTTAAATTCTGCACAAAGACGCTTTAATACAAACAAAATATAGTAAGGAACAGGTACCGGTACTAAGTCAGGACCAGATTTCCGATCCTCCAGACTAATATCATGAAGTACCAGTGCAACTAGATTTTCTTTGCCTGCGAGAAAACCAGTCACTTACAAAGAGTTTCAGTCCTGCAAAAAAAAACACTGTGAGAAGCATATTAACCTGGAAATCATCAGTAAAACTCAATTTATTTATTTATTTCCTGAAAACCATGGATACAAAGTTCATGATTGTTTTTTGAAGTAAATATTGTTCAAAGATTCATTTAAATCAACAGTTATTTTGATAATAAGAAGTAAATATTGTTTACCTGATTGATTCCCAGTAGAGTTGAAACGGTATACTGGTTCTGGATGAGAATAAAAGAAAACAAAGTTTTTCGTCAGGGAGAAAAGAAAAGACATTGAATCGAGTTTAATATTTAGTAAAAATAAATTTTAATAAATTAAATCTATTTTTAATTTATAAAAGTTCGAGTAGGATAGATATAAATCCTCTTGATGAACCTCTGAAACAAGATGTTGACCAAGAGGATGTCTATCAAAATCCATGTCATGTCATTTATATTTTAGTTACAGAAGTTAGGGTTGGAAAAAGATTTTAAGATAAATGGAAGTGGATCCCACTTGGATGAAGACTTTTTTATTCACACATATTCCATTTGAGAAGCTCTAAGTTGATAAAGTCGTGAATAGTTATCCCAAAATCATAATCCGATTCTTTCTAAACAAGGAAGCTAGTTCCCTGTTTCGCTGAAAGTCCTTCACCCTCTAAATATTGTGAACCACTGTAAGTTCGATTTCCCAACTTGTGTAAGTCACAGCAAATCCCTCGAGCAGCAAACTAATCTCTTCATATCTTCCATCTATTAGCATAGATAAAGAGTGTGTGCTGGTGAGTGTGTGTGAAAGGTGTGAGTGTACTGTATATGCCAATAACATGTGTGAGCTTAAGAGATAATTGAGTTGAGAAAAGAGAACCTATATATTCTCATCTCTGTCCAGTAAAAAACAATCTTTGTATTCAATCAAATTGATAAATTCGTAAGCAATGTAGACATCAGGTTTTCTTGTGTTACTATTATATCAGAGCGGGGAAAGCTTCACAACATCGATCCTTGGAGATTCCTGTGATTTCATCACCACCACCACCATTCAACTCATCTGCTGCTGCTACTTTGATCTTGATTATAAAGTTTCATGGAGTTTCTTGTATGTAGTTAGTTACCGACTGTTTTTTGTAGAAATTAGTGTTTCGTTTAGATACCTGCTACGTCTTCAAACAGAATCAATCATGATTGTTAGGTATGAAATTTGATTTTATCACTTGTGCTCTTGGAGTCATGGATTCCTTCTGATTTTGGTATGGATCTTGATTCTTCAACCTCAACTGTTAAAATTGAATCTCTGCTGGTAATCTCCATTTATATATTTTGATTACTTCATACTTGATTTCATGTGTTCAATTTGTGATTCACTACTTCATTGGTATTCTATTTCATCTTCAACCTAACGTTTTCTATCATAATTAGCTTGTTTTTAAATGTAATTTCTTTATCAAGATCTATTGTTCTTGTTTCCTGATGCCGAAAGGGTCTGAGCATGTTCTAGTCCGCTACACCAAGGTCTAGTTAGGGAAAAAACTTAAAGTTGTTCCACTCGATTGGATTCAACAGAAGGTTGAGAGTTTGTGGGTGAAAATGATGCTACACATAGTGCTTAACGGCTCATTCTTCATACTTCCAATCTCAATTCTTATTTCAAGTCAATCCTCACTGCGGTGTTGAGTATCTTGCGTTTTTAATGATGATGCTGAGTTTGGATTTCGAATTGGAGTCGGTGTGTGTACTGCATCAGAGATTAGAGTTCTCTTTGTTAAGTTTGCATTCAATTCTGAATGTAACTTGTTTTCATTTATCTTTTACTGTTGTTTTTCTTCATATCCTAGTTAGTTTCATGTTTTGTGATTGATGAATAATACAAGGACCTTTCAACTCTTGCTGGTCACTCCTCAACTACTTCTTTCGGTATTTGCTGGAGCACTGCTAGATGGTGTTGGCTGATTGCATTTGGTGCAATTACTATTGCTTTCCTTCAAGACTAATTTTCCTTTGTTAGTATTCTGCCTAATGCTACATTCCTGAGCATGTGAAAGGTTATTCTAGTTGTCATATATGTTGTTACTAGTGTTGGTGCTTATAGCTGGCATGTTAGTTCTCCATAGTGTTGCTGCAATTTCAAGTTTGCAAGGGTTCACAATGCTTCTAGTGCTGGTTTTTGGAGCTGAGTCTGATTTGAATGCTTGTTGGTTATGATTTGTTAGTGCCTCTTCCCTGGTTATTTATTTTCGAATAGTTTTGGGTGGACACTAAACCTGAAACTTACATAGATTACACCAATAACTCACAGCTGCTCTCTTTGTTGGTGAAACTTCTTTCACCTCTTCAAGGATTTGCTACTGTTCCTGCGTTCAATGATTTTATCATGCATTTTCTGTTGAGCAAGTGCTGTTATAAAATTCTTATTTGGTCTTGTTCTTTAAACTGCAAACTTATACACTATTACTAGTACTTCTTCCAAGGTGCTACTTTTTGCCAAAATCAATATCAATTGTCTATTATGTTAGAGTGTTGGTTGGTTATTGGTTATTCCATCTTGTACTGCATCAACAACACTATATTACTTCAGCTGGATAATTATGAGAAGAAGGATTGTCATCTTATGCAAAACCATTATCATCATAATCACTCCTTCCTTGGACAAGTACCAACAAGGTATGATGAAACTCTCTTACACATACACTCACAAGAAAGAAAGAGGAAGCCAGAACAAGAAATCAGATCAAGAAACAAAAAAAAAAGATCGAGAAAATCTTGAAATAGTATTGAAATCAAAATTAAAGAAACAAAAACGAAGAGATGATCAAGATCAAGAAATAAGGCTCACACCTCACAAACTTAGCACATAAGTAATAGATCTAATGAACAACATCATGAAACCTGGAAAATCGATCTTAGAATGATTGAAAAAGCTTAACTGAAATGAGCAGTGAAATAAGTAACCGGAGTATCACTGAATGAAACGAAACTGGAATTGATTGAATGTAAAATAAAATTAAAATTCATTGAAAGTGAAAGGAAATAGAAATTGAATTTAAGTGAAAAGAAATTGAAGATGAATGAAAATTCTGTTGGTGTAATTGAAACCAGTCTTTGTGATTGAAACCAGACTTACATGATTTGATGAACAAAACTGGTGTGATTGAAACCAGTCTTGCATGCATGTCATGTATAAAATTAAAAAATGTAAATGGAACTAAACAACGAAATTGAATCTTGAAAGGGAAAATTGAATTGCAAAGAAAAAGTAAAGCAACATACCAGGACGCATGAAGAAAAATTCAAGAAACTAAAAGCATTAGTAGATCAACAACAGAGTAAGGTATTGAAATATCATTAAAGTAGCAGCGAAAATCGAAGAAACAAGAGATGAAAAAATATAATGGTTGTGGTGAATAATATGAAAAAATAATGGTGGTGGTGGGGAAGGAATTCAGGTCTAAGAATCGAAACTTGAGAGATGTTCGCATCTCTCGCTCTGATACCATAGTGGATTTCATATCTACATTGTTTAAGGGATTGTATTGAATTGATTAGAAAGATTATAGGACAGACTTAAGTATTTATAAGACTAATTATCTTCTCTATTCTCTTCACTCATACACCTTACACATATGTGTGCACCACACACTCACACACTTACATTCTCATTCTAATACCATTCACCATGAACCATCGAGCAATGATATTATATCCTCACTCCATGATCGAATACCACCATTAACTGACTGAACTGCAACCCAGCTTCATCACCTACTCTTCGTCTATGCCAAGCAAAAGCTCTGTCACCACCATTATTCTCAAGCCTCTCTCTTATCTTCTTTCTCTACTTTGGAAACTATATATCATCTCATCTTCTCTAACAACAGCTGTAATATCTTCATCACCATCAAGATTAGAATCAACCATCACCATTGAAACTCACTTCAATCGATTGCATCAGCTTCCAAAATCACCATCATCATGATCAACATCACTTCGAGCTCTCTGGGTTGTTGTTTACCTCACCACAATCCATTACAGAAACCATCTTTTCCATCAATTAATAGAATAGATTGTGAGTGTGTGAATAGAGTATGTGTAGTGAGTGTGTGAAATGATTGTGTGAGGATCGAGTTGTGTGCTATGTACGCTTGATAGAAGCATATATATACCAAGCTCAGTCAGTCCTGTAAACATAACATTCATTTCAATTGATTCAATTCAATTCTCTCTGAAATGTAGATATCAGAGTTCTATCATGGTATCAGAGCCAGACACGTACGAGAGTAAGCCCAACGGCTACCCGTACATATAATGTTCACGTGTTAGAGGTCACAGAGAGTGCCCTACACGTGAGGGGGCATGTGAAGGATAATAGTCCCACATTGCTAATATCCCTATAATAGACTTAAAATATAATATGGAAGGGCCATTCCACTCATCGCCAATTGGTTTTGAGTTGGATGCCCGCAGACTTTAATATGGTATCAGCAGTTTAATACCAATAATCACCAAGAATGACAGCAAACAAACCACCATTACCTCCTCATTTTCACTACTCCTCGATCCATAGCCTACAACCAGCAACATCCTCGAATGAAGCTCCCACAATTTCTCGAGATCAGTTTAATAGTCAGCAACAGTTCCAATGTCAACTAATAATCCATCTCTGCTGCTCCATTGACATTAGATTTGAGCTTTGAAACCTACCAGTAAAACTGGTCGTGATCGAAGAAGAAGACGGCGGTCTTTCCGGCCTGTTTAAACGATTTGGAGAGGAAGAGGGTACCTTTAGCAATCTGGTCAGTGTTATTAACACTATTCAAAAATTGGCATCCCTTAGAGAGAATTCGGGTGTCTTCAACACTACTTCAATTCATGTCATCCCCTAACAAAAATTCAGGTTGCCAATAGCAGTTTCCCTGGAAATAACCAATTTACCCTTAGTTCTTGTTTTGCTTATAACTTTATCATACGAAGTCGGAATGACTTTATTCTTTCGCCGATGGATTCGTTTCTTCATTCTCTACGTGATGATGACAAGAAATCCTGGATTTGGACAAGTTAAAATTGGTATTTGACCTTTCTTCACTTGTAGCATTTATTTAATTGCACAATTAAGTGTCATTTCAGCTCTTCCGGACGACTCTACCTAATAAAAGATAAATAAACAAAAACAAACATAATATACAATAATTAATAAGAAATATAGCAAATAAGTACATGAAATGACACTCTAAATATGTAAAATATGCGCTTATCAGAGAATTGGGATAATAAGAAAGTAAAGATTTCACCAGTGTCCTTCAAGACTTAGTTTCAGACTTAAAAAGAATTTCAGGACGCTCTTTTGTTTATTATATGAGATAAGTGGTTTTGGGTCCACATCCTTGAACATTCCAAGCAATAATTTTTATTTTTCTAGAGGGAAAAGATTCAAAGGTGTAGAGATAAAATAATTGAACTTAAAATAAGAAAGGGAAGAGAATATTTCTAAATTAAAAAACTATGTCATAGACAGAAGCAAGAATAGCTAGATTAATTAAATGAAAATATACTTCTTGTACCAATTATCTAAGGAAAAACTCAAAATTGCAAAGAAAGGAAAGTAATTTTAATATAAATGAGAAATTTGAGTAAATTAAATAAAATTTAGAGAAGAACCTGTATCTCCTCCTATCGTTTGGGGGAAGGAGATAAGGAGAATGATAGAGGGAGGTATAATTCCGCTTTTGATTGTTGTTATTTAAGGTTGGATCCATACTGGTTTATTTGGAGAGTTACATCGAGAGGAGGAGGAGCAGGGGAGTTACCATTATCAGAATGAGATGAAATCGAAAATGCATGAATTGAGATTATAAATGCATGTTTTGGACTTAAAACCGGACGGATTTTTCTTAGCAGCGGTAACGAGAAAGTGGATTTTCCTAGAGGCGCTAACTAGAAAGCGGATTTACCTAGAGGCACTAACTAGAGCGCGGATTTGCCTAGAGGCGCTAACGAAAAAGAGGATTTGCCTTAGCGGCGCTAACTAGAAAGCGGATTTGCCTAGCGGCGCTAACTAGAAATCGGATTTTCCTAGAGGCGCTAACTAGAAAGCAGATTTACCTTGAAGCGCTAACTAGAAAGCGGATTTGCCTTAGCGGCGCTAACTAGAAAGCGGATATGCAGCCGATGGATGTCCATTACCCTTCTTTATCTACTTGTAGAAATACGAGTAAGACATATATAGGGAGGAGATGTTGGATGAAAAAAAATAAAAACATTTGGCTTTGACGCTTACCCGAGAAAGCTTCTTATGGCTTTGACCCTTACCCGAGAAAGCTTCTCTTGGCTTAGCGGCGCTAGCGAAAAAACGGATTTGCCTAGCGGCGCTAACGAAAAAGCGGATTTGCCTTAGCGCCGCTAACTAAAAAGCGAATTTTCCTTGGCGGCGCTAACTAGAAAGCGAATGTGCAGTCGATGGATGTCCTCTCCCTTTATTTTATCTTCTTGTAGAAATGTGAGTAAGACATACATAGGGAGGGGAAGTTGGATGAAAGAATGAAAGCGTTTGGCTTTGACGCTTACCTGATAACCCGCTTTATTTCCCTTTGGCGCTTACCCAAGAAAGCTTTGTTTTCGGCTTTGATGCTTACCCGAGGTCCCAGTGTTTGGCTTTGACGCTTACCCGAGGACGCAAGAAAGAGAAGGCGGCATCATTTGGCCACAATTATGTGAACCATTTGAGTAAGTCCCATGGCCGTTAAGATTCGGCGTTGCTTGATATGAATTTTATTCGACCTGTCTGTGCTTCCCTTGCCTTAATTGGCTTGAGTTGCTAGTTTTACTCGAAACGGTTGTTGTTTTATGGACAATACGTGTTGGCGTATGAGTGGCATTTGGTTCTTATGTGCTTGTTGGCTCTCCGTTCTGCGTGGCGAACGACAAGCCCGATTACCTCTTCCATCCCGTCCCATGTTTCCTTCGGGAAATACCCGTTTGGTTCCTGTGTTACTTACCTATCAAGAAGGTATCGATTTTGTCCCCCGTGTGTATTGTCTCTTGCCTGTTCTTAGGTTTCGTATTCCCATGGATCGGTGTATTTTTTTATCCCATTTCTCATGGCGCATGAAATCTTCGTGTTCCCTCGGATGCTGATGATTCCATTGTGTGTTCGGATATTTCTGAGCCCCATAAAAACAAGTTCTGAAATCGATTTTCATCTCTCCCCCCCTGATGAACGGTGAAATTCCGGCGATGGTCATGTGGATATGGCGTCATTGAGGAATGCTACATGGTTGATCCTGCCAGTAGTCATATGCTTGTCTCAAATATTAAACCATGCATGTGTAAGTTTAAACTAATTCAGACTGTGAAACTGTGAATGGCTCATTAAATCAGTTATACTTTGTTTGATGGTATTTGATGCTCGGATAACCATAGTAATTCTAGAGCTAATACGTGGGAAAAAAAAACCTACTTCTTGAAGGGATGTATTTATTAGATGGGATATGAGATGAACTAGATCGGTTTAGAACTGGATTTGAGATATCCTAAAGAATACCCATTACCGGGAAGGAACCCGGATCAGGAGATTGGAACAAATCACTGGCTTGGTTCATGACTGGGTTAGAACCATGAATCGGGACTGAGTTAGGATCCTGAATCGGTTCAGAGAATTGGTTTGGGATAAGAGAAAAAATTTAAGGCATATTTGAAAGGAAAAGTTCTCTTCCCAAACTAGGGTTGTCAACCGTAGTTAACTAAACAGATATTGGTTCCGTATCCGATAATTATCCGACGGATGTTAAAAATTCACTTTTGTATCCGAATCCGTTAAGATTAATGGATACCGAATAATACGATAATTATCCGAAAACTATATATAAAAGAAAAAAACATCTACTTTGGTTATGCGTGTTTAATCACTTCTACTTCACATGATTCCAAAATTGTAGCACCTAATTAATTTTGATGAGTTTTCCATTCTTTTGTTTCTTTTTGAACAAATTCATCAACACATGTAAAAAAAAGTTAGGTAAATTTGACTTATAATAGGATTTTTATATACATATATTTATGTTATCGGATATCAGATAATTATCCTATAGGATAGTAGTATTACCGTATTTGTATCCGATAAGGAGAATATATCAGATAATTATCCTATAGGGGTTTTGCTATATTTATCCACATCAATACCCTTGGAAGAAAGCTTGAGTTAGACGCAACTGAACCAGGACAAACTCTACTAAATATTCCTAATTTACTTGCTATTAAACCCAGCATTTCCTGTCCTCTACGTTCATGTTCAACATTAAGAATATTCACCTAGAAAATAGATTCTTTAACCAAGTCAGTGGATATTTGCATTCCATAATATGCTCTAGTAGCAGCCAATATATTCCCAAACGGATACTAGGGACCATCATTAGTTACCCAGAAGAACTCCTTAAAAGAAGGGAAATAGATAATAGAAAGATTAGGATCAACTTTCTCTGATCTGGAACGAAATATTCGTGCCCCAAAAGTAGTAAAGAGATCCTCTGATCTCTTAAGGCTTAAAGACACAAACTGAAAAAATCCTAGCTAATATGTTATTATTCTAGATTCCAAAATCTCGAACAAATTCTAATGAAGTTGGAAGTATGCCTACATGCATATGATTTGCAAAACGTGGAGCTAATGATATGAGGAAAAAAAATGGATATGAGAAAAAACAAAATGGATGAAAGAATGCTTGTAAAATGCATGAGAGGTTCAGTTTAAATTAGATTGTAGAAAGATTTAACTATGTAATTTTTTTAAAAAAATATTAAAATTATTTAGAATGCCATTCTAACACAGACTCGTGAGAGAGAAAAAAAAAAGAGATAATCAAATACGGAAGCATTGAGCATAGGGACACCAATAAGAATTAGACAGATTGATAGATAAAAAGGAAAAATCAGTTATACAACATAAGACAAGGTAGAGAGGTACGAGGTCAAAAGAATGAATATATCTAAGCTGACTCAAAATTGACAATATTGTGTTTTGGGGGAAAATGCTTGGATTTTGAAAGAAACTCTAAAAAAGATAGTCCACTGACATATAGTTATCTTGGCCCAACAGAAAAATTTCTAAAGATGAAACAAAATTAGAGAATGAAGAAAAAACCTATTTTACGTTTATCTAAAGCCTTTTACCATTTACCTTTCTTTACCGAAAACTGACCAAAATTTTAATTAACCTTATTGTAGTTAATATTTGAAAAGACGCGTATAGGTAGCGAAAAGACGCGAAGAAATGAAATTAACTCGCCAAGAGATGAATTCGAGGCCACTAAAGGGGTAGCAAAGAGTTAATGCTAAAGCTAAGCAAGAAAAAAACCAAAAACAAAATGAACAGATTAATCTTCTTCGATGAAAAACCAAAAAGGAAAGAAAAAAAATCACAGCACCAAATGGCGTGGGAACATCAACATGTTCCAAAAGATGATATGATTACATCAACTAAGGTTGTACGATATCGGAAATGACAACTACATCGAATCCATTGCTACTTGTGTTCCTATTGTGTCACATAGGCCTTTCTTCGTCTAAAGCAGGGTAAAATGTTAGCCTTTTGCAATCTTTCTCCTGAGCAGAAGAAAAAACTAGGGGGAACAACTATGGAAAGAATCCAAGTCAAGTTAGAGCAACCAGAACCAGACGTGATACCAGTCTTGAGGGAGGAATTTCCACCCGGGTTTGACTATGCCTATGTAGATAGAGAAGCTGGTCAGTACTTACCTAATCAAAGGAGGGCAGACCAAGTATGGATAAGAGGTAAAGAAGAAAAAACTTTGATTTTGCATAGTTCTTATAGAACTAAAACGGCCGGAAGTATGTAAAGATACTCTTTTGCTTTAATAGGAATGTTAATATATGTTTTAAGAAACAAGCCAAGGATGTGCATGTGAACTTTTAATTACTAAAATATTGATGTTTTGATTGAATCTCTTATGTGTGGTTTAAATTTTTTGAGAACTGGAATGTAGATGTTTTAGTTTAATCAAATATATGTATTTTACCCTAATATATAGTTTAATCTAGTCAGATTAGATGATCTCTTTTCTTCTAAATATTTTATCTAGGATTATTATATTGGGAAGAGTCCCTAAAGGAGCAAAATACGATTCCATTCCTAAAGAAGAGATAGAATTTGATCCTTAATATCAGCATATCAAGGCATTCTAACATAGAAAATCCTAACAGAGATGATTGAAAATAACCCAGAAAAAAGATTGATTAGGATACCCATCAATGGGAAAAGCCTAAAAAATGAACAGGATAAAAGGGGAAGATTAGAATCAATATATGCATGAATAAGAAATCTAATTATTAGAAAATCAATAAAAGGGAAGAGCCAAAGAATTCACAACCAGTACAGAAAGGAGATTTAGAATCGGGTACCCATAATACTCAGAACCAAGAAAATTAACTAGACCAAGATTTAAAGATTGTAGTTATAAACGATAAATAGGGAATCAATGAGAAGACATGGAAAGAAAAAACATAAAGACTCAATTAAAGGAATTATATTAACAAAGAAAATAGAGAAATCAAAGAAATAGGAATAAAATAGGATAACAAAAGACTATCATGGAAGATAACTAAAAGGATGTACGAATGCATGAATTAGTGAAAATGAATGAACGATTGATAGGTGCATTATTTGTAATAGTTTGGTACTCTAGTTCTTTTCTTTATTGTTAGTTTTTATACCATCATGCTTTGAATTTGTTTGTTTTTGAGTTTCTTAGGAATTTTGAAGTATATTTAACCAAAGAAGAAGAAGAAAGAAGCTTATTGCGTCATGAAATGAACAAGGAAGTCAAGTCTACAAGTGGACAAGGGACAAAAACAAAGTTCAAATCGTTCAAATCCAGAATTTCTTATTATCATCTTGAAGATAATTGAAATATGAAGCCAACGCAAAAAGAATGAGGTCATTCCGAGTTAGTATGAGGAAGTTATGAGCAAAACAGTCAGAGATAAAGATGTATTCAGAATCGGTGGATACGAGTGGTTCACATTCAAACGATTCTGAACGCAAAAGTATCCTGAAAACTCCTTTTTTGAGCCTTTCAGAATCGGTACTTGCGGAGGGTTTTATCCAACGATTCTAAGTGAAAAAATATCCATAAAAGTCTTGTTTTTGAGGTCTTAGAATCGTTACTTATGGATGGTTCACATCAAACGATTCTAGCACGACGGGGGCCACTTCTAAATCATGTTTTTGACTTCTAAATCAAGGTAACATGGTCCCATTAGACTCGAACACCTAGATTTCATGAGCACTATATAAGAAGACTTCCATAACTCTAAGAAAGGATACTTTTGACACTTGGATACAAGGAGAAGAAGGAGAAGAAGAAGCTAGGGATTGGGGTTGCGATCGATCATCACGATTTCTAGGGTTTGCTTTACTTTCTTTCTTCTATATTTTCCATGGATTTTGAGAAATCCATGATGAGCTAAACATTTCATATTGGTTAAGGATGTCGTAGGATATCATATATATATATATATTACTAAATATATTAGTTTTCTCATCTTAATCAAGTCATTATTGTCTTGTTCTACTATTTATGATCGCCAAGTATGATTGTATGAATGTTTATTTAGGAGCGCTACTAAATAACCATGAATGCATATTTATCGCTAGACTAGGGTTTTGAGATGTAGAATTGTTGATGAACCTTGTCATAAGTAGCATATTGTGATTACCAATTTATTTAAAACCTTGTGTGGTTGCATGTAGAATCTTGACCTATATTAAATAGATTACTCGTAGTATATCTATTACATTGATTAGCCTAATTCATAGAACTTAAAGCTCTGGGGGATTAAACTTGATACTACATTGCATTAGGTTGTTTTTTGAGTAGTAATTACATATTCATCGTTATGGTATGTGATGACATGAGGAATTTACCGGAGTATGCTCTCGATGGGATGCTCTAGGGCTCTTGATAATGGATGATTAAGTGACAACTCTAGTTATTAGTGAGAGTGCATGTATTATGATTGAAGATGAACCCTTTACCATTGTCCGGAATTTAGGGGTATAGAAAATAACCAGTACTCTCAACCTATTGAATCTATTATTTAATCTTCGCTAGTTTAATTAATATAATTACTTTAGTTTTAAATCACATAATCCCACTAGTTTGCTTAATTTTTCAAATACGAATAACAACCCATATCTCATGTGGATCGAATCTGTTCTTATAACTATAGTCTTATTTATAATTGTGAAGTGAAAGAACTTGAAATAATTTTGCTAGGATGACAACCGACCAAATTTTGACGTCGCTGCCGGGGAGGCATAGCGGATTGTTATTTTGCATTTGATTTCTTATTTTAGTTTTTAATTTAGTTTTGAGAATTGTTTTTCAGGTACTTATCTTCTGGCTCCTAAACCGAAACCAAAGCCTGTCGAGTTTCCACATATTAGAATCGAGACTCGGAGAAGGACTGTACTGAAAGATAAACCGGAAGACAAACAAGAGGAATCAATGGGTGACCGTACACTCAAGGACTTAGCTTCTCACAAGCTGGATACACAACAATGGTGTATTCAAATAACATCTATAGTTGAGATTAATCCAGGGTTGATCCATGAGCTACCAAAGTTTCATGGAATGACTAATGAAGATTTAAACAAACATCTAATGGATTTTCATAACATAGTCATGGCCATGCTACCAAAGGATACAGATGCAGATGGGGTTATGTTACGAGCTTTTCCATTTTCCTTGATGGACACTGCTAAGGAATGGTTGTGCTATTTACCTTCTGGCAGTATCACAACTTGGAATGGTTTGAAGAAACTCTTCTTAGAAAGATATTTTCCGGCATCGAAGGAAACTCAAATTATAAAGAGATTTGTGGCATTAAGCAGATGGCAAGAGACATTGCATGAATGCTGAGAACGTTACAAGAGATTGGTGGTCAGGTTTCTGCATCATCAATTCAGTTATTTATTGATCATCCAATACTTCTGCGAAGGTCTTCAAGTAAGTGACAGAAATCTTCTCGACGCTGCAGGTTGTGGTACACTAGTGAACAAAACATTAGCTCAATCTAGAGATTTAATTGAGAGCATGGCAGCAAAATCTCAACAATTCTCAAGTCGTGGGTCAGAACTACTCGTCAGAAGATTAGTTAATGAAGTGAGCGAAGTGTTTGAGCTTCGTCAGCAAATGGGCAACATGGCAGCAATGATGCAACAAATTGCAGCCGTGGTGGTACCATCATCTACCCAAGGTTATGAAGAAGGAAACGATCAAGTCAATGTTATTTTCTCGAATCACCAGAGGCAACGGTACGATCCTTATTCTAACACATACAATCCATGGTGGAGAGATTATCCCAATTTCAGCTATGCAAACAAGCAAGTTGTAGTTTCAGGACCGATTTTCAATCGTACTAGTGGTTTTCAAAAACAAGCACAACAACCATAACCAGTTCAGAACTCAGAATCATCAGAGATGTTTTCATGATGAAGAATAGACTTCAATGATGCATAAAAATCAGCAGACAACTGATAATAAAATCAAAGAATTACAAACGCAAATGGGCACTATGGCAACTAAGATTAATCATCTGAAAGCACATAATAGTGGAAATCCCTTCTCAACCTCTTAATCCGAGAGATTCTGTCAATGTTGTGACATTGAGAAGTGGTATACGAACTGCGCAACCAGAAGATGCTGAAAAGAACAAGGAACCTAAGGGGCCGGTTTTGGAGAAAGAGATTTCTGACTCTTCCCAAACCGCTGAGGTACCTAAAGAAAACTCTAAACCTTATGTTTCTACTTATGTTCCTTCTTTACTTTTACCTCTCAGGTTTTCTAATTCTAAAAAGGCGGAACTAGATAAGAAGATAATAGATATTTTCAAGAAGATTCATGTGAACATTCCACTCATAGATGCAATCAAACAAGTCCCAAAATATGCGAGAATTCTGAAGGACTTGTGCACCAATAAACAAAAGTTGACCGGTAATTAGGTAATGAGAGTGGGGGAGAATGCTTCGGCTATCTTGCAAAAGAAACTTCCACTAAAATTTAAAGACCCCGGTAGTTTTGACATTCATATTGTTATTGGTAACACAAATTTTAATAAGGTTATGCTTGATTTAGGAGCATCGGTGAATGTTATGCCTGCATCTATATATGAATCTTTTAATTTAGGTCATTTGACTGAAACTGGAATTGTTTTGCAATTAGATGACCGTTTTAATGTGTACCCTAGAGGTATTATCGAAGATGTGCTTGTGCAGGTCAATCATCTAGTCTTTCCAACATATTTCTGTGTACTGGAGATGACTGATGGATCAACTGATTTGTCTCTACCTTTGCTACTGGGGCGTCCATTCATGCGAACGGAGAGAACCAAAAATTGATGTTTTTAGTGGAACGTTGACAATGGAGTTTGATGGAGAAGTAATATGTTTCAACATCTATGAAACGATGAAATATCCTAGTGATGTCCACTCTTGCTTCTCTATTGATGTTATTGATACCTTAGCTCAGCAGATGTTCAGTATGAATGGGGAAGATGTGCTTGAAACTGTATTAATTACACCCATTAATGGTAGATTTGAATGTGGAGATGAACATAAGGAGGCTTTAGGCTCTCTTAATTGATGCGTCGGAAAACAGACTTTGTTTTACCAGAAGCGCACAGTGTTGAAAGATGTAGACAATAGAAAATACGGTTCGTTCCCACGAGGAGTGTGTATTACTTATACTAATTAATTCAAGTAACTTTCAGGTCAAAAGATGTTTTTTATATTTTTAAAATAAATAATTAAACTAACGAATGATTTAAAACTATTTAGTAAAGATTGAAATCAATAATAGAAAAGCGTTAAGGTTTCGGGAATCCGTTAGATTAGGGTTTACTTGGTTCATCACAAAGGGTATCGATTTTACTCGTGCAAAATAGAAAATCTAGCTGCTAATACACGAAAGATATTTCGTTTAAGAATCAAAGAAAAGAATTTTCAAAAAGAATTATTTGTTCTCAACCTAAGGTAGAATTTCAAAGTACTAAGTATACGTGGCATAAATATAAAACGATTATCGCGAAAGGGTGATGTAGTTTTAAAAGTGATAAATAAAGTGTTCGATTCTCGAACTTGTGAAGGTAATGATTTTAGAAAATATTGGATGTAATCTAAGATAATAAAAATCAAGAAAATAAACTAGAGATGATTTTTAGAATATATGGAGAAAACCAGGAATCAAGATTCAGTTATTTCTAACAATTTATGTGATTAATCGTGCAATTCTTTTAAATAAATTAAACTCAAATATTGCCAAAATAGGTTTTATGCAAACAAGTAGAGGTAAATCACAAGCATGGGACATCAGAGGTTGTCAACCCAGCATGACCCATCAAACAAAAACACCACTACTGAATGAAAACCGTTTTTCTATTTCGAAACTATGTAATTTTAACAAGTAAAGAATTGTAAATAATTAATTAAAAATAGACTTACCACATAAAATTGAGAGAAAACCTCCTCCATCATCCCAGTAAATAAAATTAGCTCATGGTGAAGAAAACTTGCTCAAAAGATCTTTGCATTGCTCAAAAAGTTGATTACAAGGTTGAAAGAATAGTGCAACAGCTGAACAGCAATGTTTATAAGTGTAACAGGACAGGGTTCAGCCGTGGCAAAAAGGCTTAAGCAACAAAAGAGTTCAAAGGCTAAGGCAACAGGAGCAGAGCTGTAACGGTGGAACAGCAACGAACGCAGATGTTGCTGCTCTTTCTTCTCCGATGAAGGCTGATGAAGAACAGTGCCGGCGATGCACCAGCAGGTGATCGGCGGTTACCGGAAGTTGCCAGAAGTGATCTCTAGGGGTGTGTGTTCAATTTTCTTCGAATCTCTTGGTATATATAGGCTTAACAAACCCTAAAGAGAGTTTTAAACCTAATATAACTCTCTCAAATCACTCCCAATCTTCAATTCAAACTCAAACAGGAACCGAGTCCTGATTCCGGCCAAACTTGGATTTCCCGAGCTGATTTTCCGGGATTTTTCACTGTCTTTTGATTTCTTTCAACTCTAATCGCAATGGGTCATCTTTAATAGCCGAAAACAACCCAAAATTCAAGTCCCAATCCTTTTCCTGTTTGAAACAGGACTTCCCGATGAGTGAATCGGCGACTCGGCCGAGTTGACTCGCTGGATCGCTGGGTTGACTCGCCGATTTGACTCGCTGGTTTGACTCGGCCGATCCTAGGGTGTCCCTTATCCATTCTTGGGGTTCCTTTATCATTTTTTGAGCCAATTTTCCATAAATCTTTATTCTTCAAATGTACCTACAAAAGCATAAAAACACGTAATATTTGCTAAATCGAATACTAACTTAATAGAAACTAAGGTGCAATTTAGACACTAAAATGTGTCTATCAAAGGGTCAATGAGTTTTTTTACTAATCAAACGTGAAATATGCATGACATAGAACATGAAAAATCATTGAGAAAGTAAAACATTGAAAAAGAGATAAAACATTAGCATTAAGCTTTAGTAGTTGAAAATCTTTGAAACACAAAAAAATCTATCTCTACAAGTTCATCCTTTCACTCTAACAAAGAAATTTAGCTAGACATGGCTTTATTAAAAACCATTAAAATTGATTAAGAAAGTACTAATTAAAATTGGGAAAAAAAAAATAGCTAAACCCTTCTTTACTGTTCACGGCTTCTCCAACTTCAGCGTCAAAGTACTCTGCATTTTTTTCTGTCCGTCTCGGTCTATACCCAGTTCTCTGTACTCTTCTTGTGTTTTCGGTTTTTTCTCAAAGGTGCGGTTACAAGGCTATATATAGCCAAGAAACAAATCTCGCACACATGCAAATCTTGGTTTGATAAGGATTCAAAGTCGGCGGGAAGAATTTTACATCTAACAAATTAGATGATGCTGCTATGCTGTAGCACGGAGTAACTCAATTAGACAAACCCGAATTATGATTGGTTGATAATTGATATGTTCTCTTAAGATTCAAGTATACACCAAACTCGATATTCTGCTTTATAACAAATCCTCACTTTTCTCTTCTCCGGGTGAGAATTATTCTAACGAGATAACGCTTCCTACTTCTCCCTGTTCTCAAAATCCTCAGCAAACTTATCTATAATTCCAGTTGAATTCTTGTTCAAGCAACTCAGTTGGTTCATTCAAACCAGCACCAACAAAAACTAGTAATTTCCCTGTCCCTAACCCACTCAATCACCGTCAGCAACCATTCAAACCCATCTCTGTCAAACCCATCTCTGTCTTTGCCAAACAAACAACTCGTACCAGTTCACGCCAACAGACCTTCCTCGAGATCCTCACTATTTTATCAAGTTCTTCTCTGCTAACCATCTATCACCGAGTTCAAAATATCATCACTGCCATTTTCATTGACTGCCATGAACTACAACATCTCGAGCTTCTCCATCATTACCAATCATGAACTGAAACTCCATCCTCATCGTCAACTTCTATACTGCCAGCACCATCATATCCATAAACAACCTTCATCACTGCCATCAATGGAAGAGAACCATAGGTCCAATCATTCTCATCTTCATAACCAGTAACTCATCTCATCATTATCACATCTCAACTTCAATCTTCCCCACTTGTTTCGTTCTTTGAAAACCAATTCTTACTAGTACCCACATCTCACTACAAAAAAAATGGGTTTAAGCGACTACTCACTTTAAGTCGCTTAAAGCCCCTTTTAAGTCGCTGTAATTGTTATAGCGACTAAAAGTGGCACTCGCTCCGTTGGTTGCCCATAGCCATGTATGTCAAAGCCTTGAGCGACCATGCAATCACTCTAGTAATAAACCAACTCACCTAAAGCGAGTACTTTTCTCATTGCTTAACGTTTAGACCAACTAACATGAGCAAGTACAACTGTGATGGCTTATGCTTAACATGTAGACCAACCAATGTAGCAAGTAAACTACCAATCGCTTCAGATATACCAATCATTCTAAAGCAAGTAAAATACTTAGTTGATAGATACATGGAGCAACTCGACCTAAATTTGCTTGGCTAAGGTTTTAAGCGATCAAATTGTTTTGCTCGCTAAAAGCGATTTCTGATTTTGATTGGTCTGAAGTTAGTTGCTCAAGCTTTTGAGGTAGCAAAGTTATTAAACTACCTAGTTGGAAGATATATATAGTTTAAAGTTACTTAGTTAAGGTTTTAAGCGATCAAATAATTTTGCTCGCTAAAAACAGATTGGCCTAAAGTTGATTGCTTAAAGTATTAAGCAATCAAATTATTTTGTAATTCTGATTGCTTAAAGTTTTAAACGAGCAGATTTGTTTGCTCACTAAAAACAAATTCTGATTTAGATAATCCTAAATTATAAGTATAATTAACAATTAATATTAAACATTATCGCTAATTAAGATTATATAATTAAAAATAAATAACAAAATCAAATTAAATTAATACTAAAAACAATTATGAACCAAATTAAAATCATAATTGATTAACTTTGTTATTAATGAATTCAATTTAAAGTATTATTTAGTCAAAAAAATTACAATCATTTAGTCTCCAAGGGAGTTGATTCAGTATTACAAGCTATGAATTGAATGTATATTTTCGTACAATGTCATATCCATCTTTGTAGTACTTCAGTAACGTATCCAAAGGAACTTAAGGAGAATGTGCTTCATTCAAAAGATCAATCCCCAATAGAAAGAATGTGCTTCATTCAAAAGCTCAATCCCCAATAAAGCTGGATCCCTTCCATACCTGCAAATGAAAGATGACATACTAATTAGGAGGTGCAGATAGAAATTTTATATGCTCATTCACAATAAGCAATTGTCAATACATAGAGATTGTTGTAAGAGCAGTTATTATGTCCAGAGATAAACATATTTTACTTGGAAGCTAGGAATTCCATGCATCAAGGATTTGCTTGATATTATCTGATATCAGCCAAGAACCATCACGACTAGAACTGTGATCCATTCCATTTTGGAAATAAACCTTGTTTCATCCGCACTGTAGAACATGATCATACAACCCTAGCCTGGTGCATCATAGTGAACATCGATCCAAGATTATCATACAACAATAAAAATTAAGAGATTCACTTACCAATAGGTTTGGCATGGATAGTTTTTGAACTACTGAATCCAATGATATCAGACACGCTAACTCTTCCCTGTAACACAAGAAAAAAACACTTTATACACTTTCCAGAGGGAGTTACTAGTTGCTAATATAGACGAATTAACACTGTAAACAACATTCCCACAACCACCGATTATTAGCTCAGACAGACCACATTCATTAACCCTCATTTAGTTAATTGTGAGTCTTCTTCTTTTCCACACAAAAGCGTCCATAATCAAATAGAGACCAAAAAGAATAAATCCACATGTTATAAAACTCGACTTAAACAACTCGACTAAACTTGATAGAGAGAAACTTCATAAAAAAGCCAGTGTTCATCAATAACACTGTAAGTAGCTGGCCACAAAAAAAATTGGAAGTTCACTGGCAAGCCAAATACCAATGTCTAAGCCAGTGCTTGAATAATGTAGAGTAAACAACACAGACAGATACCATGTAGAAGAAAATATGGCAAATAATCAAAAAGGAATTTAAACCTTGATAATACTCTCAGAAAAGAAATTAAAAAACTTAAACAAACAAGTGAAATCTGATCAATCTTATCTAAGGCCTAACAGTAGATGCATAATCAATTCTGGAATATGCCTTAGAAACCCTAACAAGCTTGGCTGCTAAATTGTGATATTACAAAAATAAATAGATGATCTCAAGTATAAAGGAGAAACAAACAGATGAACCCCGTCAGCACCACCAACACCACCAATACACTTCACCACCAACAATAAATCCATCAGAAGTCATTCAAGCCCTGAAAATATTAGCACATATGTAATCCATTAGAATTCAATCTAGAAGACATAAACAAACTGGAAATTTCACTAAAAAGAATGGAATCAAAATAGTACTATCACCTTAACACCAGCCTTGGTACATAGTTTGATTAAAATAGTTACATATTGAAGAAAATGATGCAAGCTTCAGATGGTATAATGGTTTGTGATAGGATTTTTCACTCGATTTGTAGCTTGGATTTTCTCAGAGAAACGGCTAGGGTTTTCAATGTGTTTAACAGACTCATAATAAGGCTTTACTCCTCTAACATGAACCTGCATACAAACACTCAAATGGTTAGATTAATCTAAATAAAACCCACACTCAAAAAAAACTCAACAAACCATCAAAAAAATTAGATTTAAACAATGAGTGAATTCACACAGAGAAAAAATTTCAGCTTGTAATATAACTAAAGTTGATTATAAATCAAATGAAATTCATGAAGATGACAGATTGGAAACCGATAAGCCAATATGTGAAATTTTCGATAACCAAAGAGATGCATCATACTCTTCTCAGGATCCATCTTTGAGAGAGAACGAAGGTATTGTTGAATCTTTGAGTTCTGATTCAGTGTATGGTCCTACTTCTAGTCATGCATAAAATTCTCATCAGATGCTTCAGTGGTGGATATCAACCCTGTAATGACTGATACACCTTCTCAACCTGTTCTTTTATCAATCAATGAATTTTATGGTGCACCGGAAGAATCAGATAGATCAAATGAGGATGGTTTCGAGTCAAAAGCAGAAAAGCACGGAACTAAATCCGCCAGTACATGGATGGAAGATGATGAGAAAAATCTTATGGATCTTGGGGAATCTAAAATAGAGAGGAACCAGAGATTGGAGAGTTTGATGGCTAGGAGAAAAGCAAGGAAAAACAATGTTGAGAATGGTGGCTGAAAAGAATTTGATTGACTTAGACTTAGGGTTTGAAATTAGATTTAGGGTTTCCTGCTCCTTGAAAAGACCTAATAAATCACACAGAGAAAAAAGGTTAGAATTATGATATCAAAAATAACTCATAGGTAATAAAAAAAAACACTAATGAAACTGAAATCTAAGTTCATAGATTCACTTAGTGGAAGTTCAGCATAAGTATCTGTAGAAGTTAAAAAACATCACTTCTTCTACTTCGATCAGATTTCCTCTTTTTTGTTGTTGCAGAAGTAGTAGAATGACATGAGTTAGGGTTTACAGAGAAAAGGGAGAGGGTGGGAGGCGGACGAGAAGGAAAAAGAGATTAGGTTTAGTGATTTTCTCTCTCTTCTAGGGTTATATAAGAAAACCCAATCTTTACCTCGAGTAACTGATCACAGAGATTGAGGAACACGATTTTTTGTTTGTGTGTTCCCCACGTGTACCTTAACTCAGTTATAGTGTAGTAGGGCTGGACGATCATTACCTTCGACACCAATTTAATTGGTCCACTAAGATCTGATAGTTAGCTTCTTTCCATGTGTCAAAAACAAAACTTATTGAACGGTTCTCACGGTTTTAATAATAGGTAGTGCAGTTTATGACTTTGTGAGCCATGTGACATCATTTTACAAGGGTTTAAAGTTTTAGTTAAAATGAAAAATATACCAAGAAATCGTTATTGATGCCACTAGAATTTAATATTATTAGCAAATCAATCACAAAATGTAAAGTGCTAATACAAGTTATTAGGTAGTGTTACTAATCAAGTTAGAGAAACACCAACTCATTATCCACTAAAGTGAACTTAAAAGATAACAAGTGAAATTAAACGAGGTTGATGGAAATTTGGTTTAAATTCATAGCCGTAGAAACCGATGGAATCTATAAGAATTTATTTCAGCATCATGGTTTGGACATCTCGATTTTCAAAGAATGTAGCAACCTTGCATTTATTTGGTACAATTTTATGTTAAACCACAATCAAAACCAGGGAGAACAATTTATAGGTATTTGAAACCCTGCCAACTATTTCGTAAATAACTTTGTGTGATACCGATAATTTATAAGTATCTGGAATCCAAGAGAAACTAAGTGAGGCCAACCTATGGTAAGATTGACTGAATAATTGAAAGCAATTGAAAATCATCGCCACATCATCAGTATCAGCATAAGCTACATTTATCGACTTCATAAGGATGACCTTCATCTCGACCTCCATCACATTATCCTTACCCTATTTTGGACCAGAGGAAAAGGAAGAGAATAAGTTATAATAGAGTCTTAGAGAAGAAAATAATGGAAAACTAAAGAGGATGGAAATTTTGAGTGATATTACTATTTCCACCCTATAAAGACCATGAACCCTAAACGATGAGATATTACAATTTTTTTTCTCTGATACAAACTCTAATTAGATACATTTAGGGATAAGAAGCCAATGTTATAAAGTTGTTTTTAATTGGATTGAATTCATGGATAAGTAGTCGTAGTTTATGCAATATATTGATGTTGAGCAAAAATTGAGTACAACTGGATTGAATTAGATGGAATTAAATAGATAATCAGTCATATGGAGTATAATATCCATCGACCTCACTTGACCTTTTTTAATTTCACCCGATATTCATTTTTCTCACCCTATCTTACTCAAATTCAGACAATATCCATCAAATTTACGGATAATATGTTATAAGTCGATTTCACATAATATCCCTCGATGTTGACGCCAATGTTGACGCCACAATTTTGTTTGTTGCACAAGAAATTTTAGGGTTCAACCGATCAATTTTCAACGTTATCCATCAAATTTAACTGGCATCACCCAATTTAACTTGAAATTACTCGATGTCACTTATTTTTGCTTGTTATCCATCAATTTCATCCAAAAATTGGCAAGGTGGCCGATAATAAAGAATTACAAATTGTTCTGGTAAACAATAAAGATGGAGTTTGAAATAATGAATGATAATTAGATGAGATCCAAACAATTTGAGTGAAATTGGATAATATTTAAAAATACACAAATGATAAATCTAAATGAGATCGAAAAAATTTAAGTGAAATTGAGTAATACTGAAAAATAAAGAGTAAAATTGAACGAGACTGACTAATTTGAAGTGAAATTGAGTGAGACAAGTGAACACATTAAGCGAAATTTAGTGCATTCAACTAAAATCAAGTTAGATTGAAGGATACTAAATAAGATTAAGCAATACTGAGCGAGACTGATGAATATTACATGGAATCGGACGAGGTCAATCAATATTGAGGTCATCAATCTCACTTGAGTTCATTCAATTTTCATCTTGAATTTAGTCATTTTTGTTCTATTTCACTAGAAATTACTCAATGTTTCATCAATCTCACTTGAGTTCATTCATTTTTCATCAATCTCACTATAAATCACTCAATAGACAGTGATGAAACATTGAGTGATTTATAGTGAAATAAAACAAATTTGACTGAATTCAAAATAGATCGAACTCATAAACATCATCGAACAAGGGGTTCATTGCCTTTTTACATGATCCTAAACCCTACCCATAGGCATCCAAATGTTGAGAAATCTAATAATTTTAAAAAGTTTTATGCAAATCGAACAAGGGGTTTTAACCATCTCCGACAATTTTGTGAACTAAGTTTAGGCGTTAAGTTATGGCAATGTGATCTATTTCTGATTAGTCGAAATATATATACCGAAACTCTAAATCTATTAGTGAACCTTAAAATATGCTTTATTTTATATCTAATTGACCAAAATGTATACCGGAGGTCAATATATTCATTGGAACTCCAAACTTACGGATGTTCGTTATGTTATCCTTACTGACCTCTTATCCAAATTAAGAATCTCCACCGGAATCTATAATCTACGATCATCAGACTTCAAAATTTTGTCTAGTGGAAAGTCAATGATAATTATCGAATTCATTTCTTATTTTTCTGATTCATTCTTACATATTCAAAATTAAAATTTATGTATAATTAAAGGTCGATAAAAATATCTAAAATTATTATAATTTTTACTGTTTTTTGTATTATTTCTTAGGTTATTAAATATTTTTTCTTCCGTAAATACATATTCCTCTATGTTAAAATATACAAATATTTTACTAATTAAAAAATATATAATATTTAGACAAAAATAAAATTAAAAAAAAAACAAAAGAGGGTGTTATAAGTTATAACCAAATATAACCGTACTACAGAATGGACAAAAGCTCATGTACCCCATTAGTTCATACTCGAACTCAAAAAAAGAAAATAACTATAATCACCATTAATGGAAGTCATGATGAATCACCATTATCTCCATCAAGCCAAAGTTAGTTGTTGGTTCTGCAACAATGGAAAAATTAAACAGAAGAAAACTGTTAACGTTAGAGAAATTTTTGTATTGATAAACACTCTGATGTTGATGCACACACACAAGGACAGAGCCACCTGCTCAGCAAATTTTCCTTAACACAATAGTTCTCGGGTACTCCTCAATAATGAGAGATGCTATACCCCAACAAAGAAGATGTGTCCATGATAGAACTGCCCGTTATGACTAGTATAAGCACAATACTATTCACCCTCTAGAACTTAACAGCAATTGATAGTGGAAGGGAAATAAACACACAATTTGCGCAAAACAAAGCAAGAAGAAGGGAAAAAAGCTAGGGATAGTATCCTGCTCTGGAGTAAGTTGAAATGGAGAAATGATTTTTTTTTTATAGCCAAAACATGAGAAGAGAATATTGCACATTGATTAAAATTAATTGCGTGCATTAATCATGGTTAGTATGTTTAAAACGGATACAAAACCGTCAGAAAATATTTTCTCATTAAAACAGCTTAATTTTAGACGGGTCAGACGCCCCCACATTTAAAAAAAAATTAATGAAATACTTTATTTTAAAAAACGTAAGTCTTGGTTGGACCGCAGCCTTAGCTACACCCGCACCCGCAAGCATACTCAATCCCGCAGCACACAAGCACCGCAAGCTCCACAAGCTCCGCAAGAACCGCAAGCACGCAAACTCGCAATCCGCAAGCGTGCGTGCTTCGGCACATGTGTGAAAAGTATGCTTACTTCAACTAGCCCATTGCCTTAGTCCTCCCCCAACCACAAAAGCTTCTAAACCCTAAGGGCCCTCCGTTAGTTGCATTTTTTGTGGTAATAAAGAGAGAACTCATCTCTAGTCTCACCAATGTGGGACTAAAGGTTAATTCACAATAGTAAAAAATGAGTTAGTGTCCCTTAGTGACTTCTATGTCCTAAGGTCCATTCCTACCAAGACCAAAATACATTTTAAGTCATTTTTCTCCAACAATCCCCCACATGAATGAAAACCGATGAAAATCAGAAATCAGAAAGCGAGAAATACCTCTTAGGTAATATGTGTCCTTAAGGTCTTGAACCTTTGCTTAGTGAGAAATTACCAGAACTACTTAATGGACAGTGAACGTGATGTCTTGAAATGCCATCGCTTGGTGTAGTTCATCAATAACTTCCACGCGTGATATCTCTCTAGGTGATGTTAAGTTCGTGCCGTTGTGTCCATTTTGGCCCTAGACGTATCCAGTTTATCACAATGCTCTAGAGAATCAGCTCAATTCTCATAGGAAGCGGCCCACTTCGTCATTCAGATAGGTGAGTTCTATCAAGAGTGTTTACTGCTACACCCCACTTCAATCTTAAATTGAAACTGTAGAACTCATTAAGACTTAATAAAAAGCCATCCTCACATGCAGTCACACTATCCCGTCTACACCATAGGGAAGGGACAGAGAATGAAATTCTATGATAGTGTTTCCTTTAACCCACCATAAATTAGTTGTCTCATTCGAAACCTTGATCTTGGGATCTCCAATCAACAAGGTTGAGTATCCTTCATGGCAGGTTTAATTGATGAGCTTAAGCCCCATCCCCCTCGATGCATTACTAACTATCTCCTTGGACAAACCTTTCGTAAAAGGGTCCGCGATATTCTCCTTAGACCTCACAAAGTCAACAGAAATAACGCCAGTTGAGATTAGTTGTTTTAAGGAATTGTGTCTTCTACGAATATGTATAGACTTCCCATTATAGTTGTTGTTTTTAGCATTAGCTATTGCAACTTGACTATCACAATGTATAGATATAACTGGCACAGGCCTATGCCAAAGAGGAATGTCTTTTAAAAAGCATCTTAGACAAGCGGCTTCCTCTCCTGCTTTATCTAACGCAATAAATTCTGATTCCATAGTGGATCGAGTTATACATGTCTGTTTGGAACTCTTCCATGATATAGACCCGCAAGCTAGAGTAAAAACATATCCACTCGTAGACTTAGACTCCTCTGAGTCCGCTATCCAGTTTGCGTCACAATATCCTTCAAGGACCGCAGGGTATCTCTCATAACTTAAATAAAAGTTTAAAGTATACTTTAAGTACCTTAATACTCTAATAAGTGCATCCCAATGCTCTTGTCCCGGATTACATGTATACCTACTTAACCTACTCACAGCATAGGCAATGTCTGGTCTCGTACAGTTCATTAAATACATCAGACTTCCTATGACACGTGAATACTCAAGTTGCGAAACTCCATTACCCTTGTTCTTCGTGAGTCTACAACAAGGATCATAAGGAGTACAAGCATGTTTACAATCAAAATGGTTATATTTTCAAAGCACAGATTCAACATAATGAGATTGACTAAGATTATATCCATTAGAATCTCTTCTAATCTTCACCCCTAAGATTACATCAGCGGGGCCTAATTCTTTCATGTCAAAGTTCTCATTTATCATGGAATTAATTACATCCATGTTTGTACCAAGTGTAAGCATATCATCAACACACAAGCATACAATCACACATGCATCATTCACATGCTTAGTATAAATACACTTGTCAGATTCATTGATTTTAAAGCCACTAGAAATATTACATGATCAAATTTTTCATGCCATTGTTTAGTTGCTTGTTTCAAACCATACAAAGATTTTTTCAGTTTACAAACCTTGTTTTCACAACCTTTCAATACAAAGCCCTCAGGTTGGTCCATATAAATTTCTTCATCTAATTCACCATTTAGAAAAGTTTTTTTTACATCCATTTGATGTATCTCTAAGTTATGAATGGCAGCAATAGCAATTAACATCCTAATGGAAGTAATTCTCGTAACAGGTGAATAAGTGTCAAAGAAATCTACACCTTCTATTTGTTTATAGCCTTTAACTACTAATCTAGCTTTGTATTTTTCCACAGTTCCATCTACCTTACGTTACCTTTTGAAGATCCATTTACAACCTATGGGTTTGCACCCTAGAGGTAAATCTACAATCTCCCAAGTATCATTCTGTATAATGGAATCCATTTCACTAATGGTAGCTTCTTTCCGCAATGGAGCTTCAGAAGAATTCATGGCTTCTCTATAAGTCTGTGGATCAGTCTCAAATAAGCATGTTATGAAGTCTGGCCCAAAAGATTTTTCAATTCTAAGTCTTTTACCTCTTCTAGGCTCAAATTCATCTTCCTCTACAGGTAATGTCTGACTAGTAGAAGGGACATCTAGGGGATCAACATATAGCATGCGAGATTCAGATTTCAAAGGAAAAACATTTTCAAAGAACACAGCATCCCTAGATTCCATAATTGTATTCACACCAATTTCAGATATTTCAGAACTCAGAACCATAAATCTATATGTAGTAGTATGTTCAGGATACCCTATGAAGACACAGTCAACAGTTTTGGGTCCTATCTTGGTCCTCTTAGGTGGAGGGATAAAAACTTTAGCCAAACACCCCCACACTTTAAAGTATGCTTAAGAAGGTTGTATACCTTTCCATAACTCATATAGAGTTTTATCTGATCCTTTAAAGGGTACTCTGTTCAAGACATTGCAAGCTGAGAGGACGGCCTCCCCCCACAAGTTTGCAGTTAGTCCTGAACTAATTAACATGGCATTCATCATCTCCTTAAGGGTTCGGTTTTTCCGTTCAGCCACACCATTAGATTATGGTGAATAAGGAGGGGTTACATCATGTATAATGTCATGCTCTATGTAAAAATATCCTATAGGGATTACATACTCACCACCACGGTCATACCTAGCAGTTTTAGTGGTAGTACTCATTTGGTTTTCAACTTCTAGTTTATAAATCTTACCTTCTAAGGCATCATCCTTACCTTTAAGTAAATATATGTGACAGTACCTCGTACAGTCATCTATAAATGTGACAAACCATTCTTACCACCTCTAGTTTGAACAGATTTCATGTCAACAAGGTCTGAATGAATTAATTCTAAGGGTTTAGAATTTCTCTGAATATTTTTCTTATAAAACTTTTTAACATATTTTGATTCTACGTAAATTTCATATTTATGTTCATTATCCAAAATAAATTTGGGTATGCAGCCTATGCTAGCCAGTTTGTTCATTGACTTATAGTTTACATGACCAAGTCTACCATGCCAAACATTTAATGAGACACAAACATCAGAAGAATCAATTTTATTCATTTATATGGAGGTTACATTCAGTTTGTAGAGACCCTCAGTCTTACAACCCTTACCTACATAATCCTTACCCTTAGTGACAATAACTTTCTCAGATTCAAATACAAGTTTAAATCCCTTATCATCTAACACACCACAAGATACAAGATTTTTGCAGATGTCTGGATCATGAAGAACTTCATCCAATGTGAGAGTTTTGCCAGAAGTGAGCTTCAACCCAACTTTGCCTTTTCCCGCAACCTGTGTTGTAGACGAGTTATCCATGTAAAGTTTTTCTCCTTCCCCTACCTTCTGATAGGAGGTGAACATATCTTTGTTTCCGCAGACATGCTTGGTAGCACCAGAGTCTACCCACCATTCTCTCACATTGGTTACCAAATTGACTTTAGACACCGTGCCACACTAGTACAAAAATTGGCTTAGGTGACAGTTTAAAACTGTCACCATAATATTTATGTGACAGTTTTGAGAATTTTTTGCAGTGTCACCAAAGGCTCTGTTACGAAAGGTTTATAAGAAACTGATACAGAATCATGACTATAAGATAACAAATTCTTCATAAACCTGCCATTGTTGACGATTTATAGTGTCATTTTCTAAATAAAACTGTCATCATAAACTTCATTTTTTTGTATTGGGTAACGGTTCTTCATAAACCTATCATTGTTGACAGATTACCATAACAGGTTTTATATAAAACTGTCATGGAAAACTCAATTTCTTGTACTAAGATAGCATTTTCTTCATGAACCTGCCATGGTAGGTAAAATTTTCTACATAAAACTGCCACCGTATATCCTATTATATGACACACTATTTGTTAAGAATGTCACAATACACCCTCATTTTAACATATTCTTTGTAAACCTTTCATAGTAGATAACTTGGAAGAAAATTTTATGTAAAACTGACATTATAAACCCTAATCTATCACAGTTTCTTCAAGTAACATATCTTCCACACAATTGATACCTTTTACCATCTGGTAGATGGTAGATATCATCAAATATACATGAAAAAGAAAATAGAAGAGTATATATTGATTTATAGAAAAATATTTTTACAGACTCGCTTGTACAAATAAATGTTAATTATACAAGTAGTTAGCAACAAGTATCAAACGTTCGTATCAAAAAATAAGAAAAAAGAAAAAACTATCAAACACTTGTAAGATCAAGACCCTGCAACTATTATTCAAGTTTATTAAATCTGAGAAAAGATGAACTTCAGCTACTTCTGTTGGTACATGAACAAGAGAAGAGATGTTGCCACTCCAATGGCTCCTGCAACCTAAAACAGATTTAACAAATTTTTAGAAAAAGAAAGTATTAAGTCTCAAATAGCCAACAGAAATATTGTGGACAGATATAATTCTTTTGGTGTTATTTTACACTTATACTAAGAAGATGTAAGATGACTACCTACATAATCATGATACTGAGTCAACCTAAGCAGTTTTATCGTAGAAACCCCTATTAGAAAGCATATAAAGGCGTTATGAAACATTTACAGTAAGAGGATATGCATAATGGAGTTGATGAATGAAATTTTGGAGATGCAACAGGATAGAAGACTAGTGAGGTTTCGTCATCTTCAGCTGTTCAAATACAATAATATGATGGAATTCCCAATATAAAATTTCTAACAATTAGTTGAGAAGATTCAAAAAACATTAAACCGCACGAGGTTCAAAAAATTCATGTTCACTTACCAAATGAGCAAAAGCACTCAGATTTTCAGGAAACATTCAAAAGTTTTTGCTTTGTCGGTTCGTAGGCACCAACAAATATGGCAGACGCCCTATAAAGAAGATTAATTATCAGTGAAATTTGTTCAAATAAGTCCACAAAAATGAAAACTGCAATAAAATTTAAAATATTAGAAGAAATCTGATGGAGGATAGTAATACAGGTTTGAGGTCACGGCACAACATTAGCCAAAGATAAATCCGAAGATTTTCAGATGCCTGTGCTAATAATTAGCTCATCAGAAAGCTGGACCCATCAAACCATCAAATGATGAGCACACATCATTTGGCCTTGCAATTGCAAAGCTGGGATATCATTTGACCCTAGTATTAGAAACATATCAAAGCATTCTCAAATGTTCTTCAAATGGAATTTTTTTCTAGTAAATGCTGAGGTTGGCCCAATATCATTCAACAGTAGGCTTAAAGAAGCATTCAAAAATTGATCTACAAGATAACAAAACTGATACGGTGGACAATATAGAGAAGTGTATATATTTTTTTATGAAGATGCTAGACTGAGCAAATAAGATATTCAAGCAGCAATGCTAGTAAATCCATTTAGGACTAGTTAACCCAATGAAACTGGTTCAAGATGATGTATGCGATTTTCATACTAATAACTACTCAGATTGTTTGAAACAATATTTCCTCCTCCACGAACTGCCTGAAATGAAAACGAAGTACATACGACTAACTTGGTGTGGGGGCAGCAAAATTTTCGCTTTGATACATGAATATGAATGTCAATCGAACAGGTTTCCATCTGGTTTGCTAATAAACAAGATATGAAGAAAGATAGATCTAAATAAAAGAATCAATAAATGAATCAGAACGGACATCACAAATGCTTATAGTATGAAATGAATTATGACCCAACAACTACTTCCGAAGACAGAATTGTTGATTTATCAATATTAAGTTAGCCATATTAATTTTTTTGTAAAGGAAGCTACTTGTAGATGAGTTTTGATTGTATCAATTGGATACAAAGAGGTTTCGAAAACAACACCAACAGTGCCTCCTGCTATGACACCGTCTACAAAGTTCAAGAATACCTATTAGAAATAACTCAACACTGGTGAAGAGTGAAGACAGAAAGAAAAAGTATCAGCTTTGATTTCAGGTAGACGTTTTCAACCTCCTCTTTCATGTTTGTATACATTTAAGTCAAGGAAAACCATGTATCTTTTAAGGTAAACTAACTTCTAAATTTTAATATATCTGTGAACAGCAATTCCTGAGATATAGGTATCTTTTAAGTCCACATACTTTATTCCTTTTAAATTTTTACAAATGCAGTTATAAGTTCAACAGCCATATGTTGCAAAGAAGCACCATCCTTGAGCAACTACAACACTAAGACATTTCTTGTTTACCATCAAAGTAGCACATAATCATTAATACTCTGCATACATACCAACTAAAACACAGAAAAAAAATAAACGGTTTTTCTTTCCCCATGCTGACTGAGGAAAAAAGCTTTTGTGTTTCCACTTGAGCGTGAAATATAAGTCAGCAAGAAGTGACAACCTGGCTCATTAGGGGAATGGGTTTGTTACTATGGAAACAGCCCAAAAGCATGTATGTTTGTCCATACTGTGAATGACGAGAGAGACGCGAATTACCTTGTAATCGTCGTGAGTCTGATTTGTTGAACAAGAACAACCGTGGACAAGCTTGGACAGCTACGCAAGGACCTGTAGACAATAAGACAAGCAAAGTTCAGGCCACACTATGGATCAAATAAAATTAAGAGATCCATGTATGACTAAAGAGTCTAGTCACGAATCACAGATCCTATACTTAGAGGGTCATCGCTAAAGTATTGAAAAATGAGAAAGTCATTCACTAATGCAGTACTTTTTCCGTATCAATTAAATACAACCTAGTGGAGAATTCCATCAAGATAAGGGATGAACGGAGTTCCATCAAGCTAAGAGATGCCCAGCTAACACCCCTGGACTTACAGCGCTTTTCCCGCTACATTTTTTCCACAGAACAAGCTACACACTGCGTACAACAGTTACGATCCCAAAGCTCGCAGTCAAGGTGTTTGGCGAGGTGTTTAGCTAACAACGACGACATCATATGAGCAACATACCCTCCATAAAGACGTGACACATATGGTCATTTCCTGGATGGGGGGCAGCGGATCTCCATCAGTTCAAAATATAACTTGCAGACTAGTTAAGGTTTCCATCTGCAGTTGAATACCAAGCTAAGTGAGGAGAATATCAAACAAGGGATATCATTGCGGCCAAGATGTACAAGGTGATGTGTAACTGATGTGTTGCACCATTCATCGTGGATGTGAGGAGCTGCTGCATCTATCAAATGATCAAAACAGCTACGTGGAGAAGATATAATCATAGCAGGAGTGTTCATACTACGAGGGTACCCCACAATACAAGGAAATGAACAACACACTTTCGGACCAAATCTTTGTTTCGTATTGCACAGGTTAGTGGCTTATAAAAGACGGACTCATTTACAGCTTATGAGAATCCATCGGCATGAGAAGTCTATGAACTGGGAGAGCATCGAAAGCTCGATGCTACTGACCAAAAGGGCGCCCATGATGAAGGCACACTAGCTGATTCTACCAACGATTAAATCAGTCAATGCTTCCATTCGATGAACTAAACAGAAGCTCAAGACAAAAGGAGTTTAGTTTACGACATCTGCATTATGTGACATTTCAAAGAAGACAATCATTATATAGCAACAACAGTCTATCATGAATTTGTATAAGCAACAACAGGGATCTTAGATTCCAAACAGAAGGCAATACTATATCATCTATTGTCAACTCAGAAGGAATATCAAGAAAGAAGAGGGTACATACCTTAAAGAGGAGCCGAATTTCTATTGGAGGCGTGAATATGATTGAGGTCACCAATGATGTGCCACTTATATAGAGGAGTCATGGGAACTTACGCAGGAAACAAACTCCTCAAGTTCGAGTTTACTTAGGATTCAAATTCCTAAGTACAAAGCACAATTATAATAGGATTAAAATCTATGGCGACTATGGTTTGTAGAAGCATCACAAGAAGAGGAGGTTGAGTATAAATCAAATACAACAACCTACTTGAGGTGATGAGTTGGCATGAAGCATGGAGTGGCAGGCCCATATCGTGGAACTAAGTATTAAAGGCAGGTTGACGTCGAATCACTAACTAGCGCAAGAAGGTATTCATCCCAAGTCATGGAGAAAGGCAAGGCAAGCAAAATTGGCTTAGCATCAACCTTGCTAGCCACCTTTCTTTGGTGGTCCAAGCGCAAGGCTACAAGTTGAATTGTTTCTACCTCACTATGAAAGAGTGGTGATGGCTTTGCAATGGAAATATAGACCCTTCATCCAAAGTCATGGAGAAAGGAAGAGAAAGAAGGGAGTAGGCAGCACGCAGCTGGGAAGAGTGGTTATATAAAGCTACAGATCCTCAATGCTTCGTTGGAACAAGGTAGAGAAAAAATTCATTCAGGTAATGACTTGAACACGTTATGTTGCCATTTTTCTTCTGCAGTACTTCAATTTTCTTTATAACTGTAGTTTCTCTTAATTTCCTGCAAAGTCCAATTCATGACAAACCTATCATACGAAATCCATAAAAAATTCATTCAATCCATTCACCAACCCTGAATTAGTAATCAACCCAAGAACAACGTCAATCTGCTCCTACTCAATCTGTCAGAAACCTGATTTAGTAAAGAGTTGATCCAACACCTGTCAGTGAAAAAAATACGCAGAGTTATGTAGGGAACTGACTACAGTATAATTCTTATGTCTCTAACTAAAATACAGAAATAAAGAAAAAACAACTTACTACAAACAAATATATAGCTAACTTTATAAAAAATTGTTATCAGACTAACAAATTCAAAACTCAAATTCTGGAGAAAATAGTTAACTAATATAATAACGTACCATATCATGATATATGACGTCTGCTAGTTCTCTTTATGCTTCTTTCCCCCAAGACAAGATACCGGACCATCATCCTGCACTTCATAAATAAATCAAAAGGTCCAAGAAACTACTCAAATAACTGTAAAAGAATAGTGTTTGGTAGTGATGTAAAAACATTGCTTACTAGCCATTCACTCTATATAACCAACTAAATGGATATTATATGAAAAGAAACAGTATGTTCCTCCAAGAAAGGGTGTCATATCAAACATCGTAGAACTTAACCTTCCTCAACCTAATAGTGAGAGGGATAAAAGCCTCACAAAATCGCTCCAGAACCTACATAAAAGCAGAAACAATTTTAACTACAGGAAGCCATGTACACGGATATAACTCCAACCAATGAAAACCTTTTAAACTCCCTGATGCTAATTGTAGATAATCACCGTGATTAACTGATACAGTGTCAAAACCAAGCTTAATTTCACTTCAAACAATGGTGATTCTGGTGAACCACGCATAGAGACCTGTAATAGACACAAATTTCATTCATTTACATACAATGTGATCTACACCTGAATCAAACATCAACGAACTCGGGATACACAAAGAAACTGATATATTATGCAACAAACTACATACACTTTTGACATAACAAATGTTCTGCTATTTTTATTTGTGATAATTCTAATTCTAGTTTTGATAGGACAAACCTTCCATGTCCAAAAACCTTTTAGCTGGTTCTCTATGTCTTGGATCCTATAAACCTCTTGAAAGAGGGAATAAGGATACAAAGTAAAAAATCAAGACATAAACCCGAATTTTGATGTATAAATACTTAAGAAACGTTCTATTATAAGCAATTTAGTAGGGAAGTGTCTTTCATTCAGACTCTAATATAAGCTAATAGTGACAACTTTGACAGAACTTGCAAGAAGCACAATGTTACATAAATTCAAGAAGTTTGATCACAATGTTGATGTACTGATATTATGTATACGCTAACAAAACTGAAAAGTGAACCAAAGCTACTCACTTGTAGATAGAATCACCACCATTTTTATTTCTTGTAGGATTCTTATCAATGGTACAACATGATTTCTTTTCTTTTTTATTCGCACCTTTCTTTACAGTATTAATTAACAATGGGTTAAGAATAACATATGTTCATCCTACCAGATTCGTGCACTTTACAACCACAAAATGCATAGTTCATGCACCAAATCACTATAGGTAATAATGTAGAGCTCAACTTAACAAAAAGATATATTGCAACACAAAAATTCTACAAAAATAAGACTGCATTAAACATATAATGCTGCATTCTTACCAACATCTAAAATAGCAGTAATTTATACCCTATGAATCAACAAAAAATGAATCTTATTGTGGAATTGAAAATACTTTCACTCAATGTAAGAGTGCAAAAGGAAAACTAAAATCCAGAACTAGTCTTATCCAAATACTAACCAAAAACCAGAACTAATAACTACTCTCCTTCAATTTAAGAGTACAAAAGGAAGATTAAAAACAATACCTTAAAAGGAACAAAAGCAGCAGCTTTGACAACAAGACCTATCGCTAAGCCCTAACCTTGAAGAACTAATTGCACCAGAAGAAATGGTAAACTTAACATTGGATCTAATAATTCCATCAAATGAAGGCATCAAGATTCTAGTACCAATTCATGAAAACAATCCTAAATAGAAAAAGTAAGATAAACCCAAATCATAAACTAGGTATTTCACTAAAAATACCGAAAACTTATACCTTGTACCATATCACATATTTTATAATCTTTGTGACCACCATCAACTCAGGTCCATAATTTTTCCTAAGAGAAGAAGTCGGGAGATTCATGTGATTTTATTATGGCGATAGAGAGAGAGAGCTTTAAAGCTCTATTTCTGTACACGAACGAAATGGAAATTAAATTTTCAGACAACCAAGATAGATAGTTAGTGATTGAATCAAGAGATGAAATCCTAAATTGAAGTAAAAGTGGATTTGATAAGAGAAAAAAACAATGAGAAGTGAGATATGAGATATGTTTGTACAAAGATAAGAATTATCAAAAAAGATCCGGTTTTTCATGTAATGGAAATAGAGAGTGAGATGGGTGATGGTATTGAGAAATTGTGTTTAAGCATTTTTTTGGGGGGTTTCCAACAAATTAAAATGAGAGACGGAGAGTCGAGACTAGAGAGACCCACTAAAAAAACAAACCCACTAATAAAACAGACCCACTACTCGTAGATAGATAATGACTATTAAAGACCCAACCTAACAACTTCGTGTTTTGAGATGCTTTATGGTAGACTATGTGAATAGTAACAGTTTTAGCTCAGAACAGTCACTATAAATGGAAGTGACGGTACTTAAAAGAACTGTTATCAATAGCTTTCCACTTAGATAACAGTTTTTACATAAAACAGTTACAGTAACTTAAATATAGTAACAGTTTATAACTGTTATCATACATCAATATATAATAACATTTTACTACAAAAACTGTCATTGTAAAATTATTCAATAACAGTTGAAAAATTGTCACGATTATTCACCTCTATTGGTGTGAGTTTTGCTATTAAACTGTTACTTATATCTCATAGATAATTCTTATGTAACAATTTTCTCGTGAACTGTCACGGTTTTGAATGTTGAACTGTCACCAAAGTCATATTTGTACTAGTGCCAGAAAACTCGATCTTGTTGCTTTCAACTAAATTAGCATTGGGATTCTTATTATTAAAGTCTTTACGTTTCCTATAATGCATTGCCATATGGCCAGGAATACCGCAAACATAACATGCACCTTTAATTTTACCAATGCCAGATTTGGGTTTCGGGAAAGTACCTTTTTTGTGCGGACCAAGCTTGCGGTTGCTGCGTTCCAGGCTTGCGGAAGACTTGTGTTCCATCACATGGGCCTTGTTGGACATGTCCCTTGCGGAAGATACATTTTTGTCTTTTGAACACAGCAATTCTTCCACTTGAATCTTCTTACCCAATTCAACCATACTGACTTCACCAGTTTCATGTCTCAATCTTCTTTTGTATTCAGACCAAGAAGAAGGTAATTTCTCAATCACCGCAGAAACTTGAAACGTTTCATCAATCACCATACCTTCAGCAATAATTTCATTAATAATTCGTTCAAGTTCAAGAAATTGGTCTACCACAGATTTGTCATTTGTAATTTTGTATTCCAGGAACCTGGCTACCAAAAACTTCTTACTACCAGTAGTTTCCGCTTCATATGTTGCTTCTAATGCAGCCCATAAGTCAAATGCAGAAAAGTTTTCTTTTGCGTTATAGAAATCATAAAGAGCATCTTCTAAGCAGTTGAGAATATGGTTTTTATCCATATAGTTCTGTCTGCCCCAACTTTCTAATTCTCTTTCATTACCCGGATCATTCAAAGTTTCATCAAAAGGTTTCAGAACTAATTCATCGAACATGTGAAAACTCAGAAAGAACAACATCTTGGATTGCCATATTTTGAAGTCTTTGCCACTGAACTTTTGTGGTCTGTCAACATCACTTTTAGCCATTGAAACAGAACAAATAAATATTGTGTAAAGATTGTTGGTTCTGCAACAATGGAAAAACTAAACAAGAGAAAACTGTTAACGTTAGAGAAATTTTTGTATTGATAAACACTCTGATGTTGATGCACACACACAGGGACAGAGCCACCTGCTCAGCAAATTGTCCTTAACACAATAGTTCTCGGGTATTCCTCAATAATGAGAGATGCTATACCCCAAAAGAGAAGATGTGTCCAGGATAGAACTGCCCGTTATGACTAGTATAAGCACAATACTAGTCAGCCTCTAGAACTTAACAGCAATTGATAGTGGAAGGGAAATAAACACACAATTTGCTCAAAACAAAGCAAGAAGAGGGGAAAAGAGCTAGGGATAGTAGCCTGCTCTGGAGTAAGTTGAAATGGAGAAATGATTTTTCTTTTATAGAAAAAACATGAGAAGAGAATTATTGCGCAATGATTAAAATTAATTTCGTGCATTAATCACGGTTATTATGTTTAAATCGGATACAAAACCGTCAGAAAATATTTTCTCATTAAAACAGCTTAATTTTAGTCGGGTCAGACGCCCCCACATTTAAAACAAAATTTAATGAAATACCTTATTTTCAAAAACGTAAGTCTTGGTTGGCCCGCATCCTTAGCTAAGCCCGCACCCGCAAGCATACTCAATCCCGCAGCACGCAAGCACCGCAAGCTCCACAAGCACCGCAAGCTCCGCAAGCATTGCAAGAACACAAGCTCGCAAGCTCGCAAGCGTGCGTGCTTCGGTGCGAAGCACCGCACATATGTGAAAAGTATGCTTACTTCAACTAGCCCATTGCCTTAGTCCTCCCCCAGCCACAAAAGCTACTAAACCCTAAGGGCCCTCCCTTAGTTGCATTTTTTATGGTAATAAAGAGAGAACTCATCTCTAGTCTCACCAATGTGGGACTAAAGGTTCTTCATTCACAATAGTGAAAAATGAGCTAGTGTCCCTTAGTGACTTCTATGTCCTAAGGTCCATTCCTACCAAGACCAAAATACATTTTAAGTCATTTTTCTCCAACATTAGCACCATCAATCACGACCAACAACAACAATAACTCATCAAACTTCTGATCATCCTGATTCCAAATCTTCTTACAACATCAACCTCGCCATTGATAATCACCCAAAACTAGCCGAGAATAACCTAACCTAATGTGGCTGGTCGAAAGCTTAAAGAAGGTGAAGGTGCTCTTATCCAAAATGTTGTCGGCATTAACACACTTCAAAAATTAGGCAGCCCTCGTCATAAGCACATGCTCCTTTAGTAGTTCTCTTAAAACGTGTCTTCCCTTAGCATATGATGGGGTGCCATTAATAGTTGCCCTTGAAATGATTATTTTGCGCTTGGTTCTTGTTTTGCTTATAACTTTCTCATACGAAGTCGGAATGACTTCATTCTTTCACCGCTAGATTTGTAATTCAATTTTATACAAGATGGTTTCAATAAGTAAGGATAAAATGAGTTCCACTGGGTCTTTGGAAATTCTTCCTTTGCAATTCTCCATTTCCACTTCTTTTGGACGATTCAGCCTAATAAAAGCTAAATAAACAAAAACAAACGTAATATATATTAATTCACAAGAAATCTAGCAAATAAGTGCATGCAATTGACACTCGAAATATGTAAAATATGCACTTATCAAATTCCCCCACACTTAGCTTTTGCTAGTCCTCGAGCAAACTATATATCCTAAAATAACCTAAAATACATCAACTCCCTTTCATTGAGGACACGGTTACACTTTGCATGTGCAACAATCCTATAAACCCCTAGGTGTCCCTAGTGGACGAGTTATCATCTCGTGAGGGTTTACAAGAGGTATACCCACAAAACTTAACTTCCAACTTTTAAATATTCCAGAGAACCCGCATCCAAAGAGCTAAGTGGACATAAAGTTTATACACACTAATAATAAGAAGTTGGATGTATCAAAGAACATTATTCTCATGCTAAACTATTGAGTTAGGAGAAAACCACCATATGAAAGAATTCAGGATCAAGAGTGACCGAATGTTTCTGCCTCACCAATAGGGTTTTATGAATTTGACACTCAAAAAATGCGCTTTATGGTTCTCATGTGTGCAGGAAGGAATGAAGATAGAAATCATGTGTACGTTGATAGTGGGAAGGAAAATCCTTCTGAAATATATCTGAATATCCCAAAGAAACGTGGGACGAAAAGTACATGTTTTCTGATGATCTCTACGAAAGGAAATCAACCACTATGCGAGGATGGAAATGCTCACTCACCTACTCATCCAATCTTCATTCAACACCACTCTCACAGTGTCCCATAGAAACATCTTTGGTCTTCTGCTTCAACTGTGGATGATGAACTCTTGAACCTCGTAGAACTCTGACAAATTATAACTTTTTTCCTCAAATTCTTCTTGCTTTAAAACTCTTTATAGATTTCTTCTTCCCCACGGCCTTAACGAATAAATACAAAACCAAATATACTCGAAAGCAATAAAAAATATATTTTTTTTTCTTTTCTTCTTTTTTCTGTTTATATATATATATATATATATATATATTATTTATTTATTTGAAAGATGAATATCTTGAAAAATAAGATGAAATTACTACGGCCGTGGGATAAGGACCTTACCGCTTGTTTTTTCATAACTTGTATTCCCTCAATATCATGAACTCACTAACTCACATATTTTGCTTTCTTTCGCTTTTGTACTTAGTCTTCAACTTAGATATAAAATTTTCTCTTTCTTGTACTGTTGCTTGATAGACACGTTTTCGAGTCTTATTTGATCTCAATTTGTATATTGTTAGAACTCATTTGTGTACTTATATTGTGATTTTATTGTGTTTGTAGGTATTTTTGGAGAAATAAACATTTAGGAAAAATTGGCTCAAAAAGTTGTAAAGGCATCCATAAAAAATACTAAAGGCACCCCCCATATAATTGATAAAGGCACCCATGCCTTAGATACGGGCATCCACTTATTTCAAATTAAAAAAAATCTAGGCGGAAAATAAATCTTTTAATTGCGTGAACTTTTACTTCCTAACTAGGTGGATTTTCCAAAAGGTTTTAAGACAAAATATATCCTTGTCTTAATAAGGGAATCGTACACATTGTCATAACCAAGAGAATCCCGTGATTGCTCAACGCCATAATAGGAAGATGTTATCGGATGAAAGAATATGATTCTCGCAGAACTTATGGGATTTATTTCCTATGTCAACTGATTTTGTTTCTATCTTGGTCGATATATTATGAGAAAACTAAAGAAACAACTCAGAGGATAAAATCTTGTGATTTAATCACCGGGAAGAAAATCAGGATCATGATTCGATGATATTTTCAAAAGCCTGTGAAAATTAATCCATTAAAAGAGAGAAGATATTCGAGATTTGAGGGTGTTATTTTATAAATAGGGAGTCGAATGAACGTCACAGAGGGGGTATGGAGAGGCCAGAGCGCAAAAATCAAAATTCCAGAAAAATCTGCTCATGATCATGATGAAGAAGCTGAAGAAAACGTTGCCATAGGGTTGAAGTTTCCATAGCAAAAAGGTTGAAGATTCTGTTGCTAAAGCTTTTAACTTTGCAACGGATATCTTCATTTGCAACGTTTATTTTCAGGAAACAGTTATCCCTCTATAACAGTGAGTCTGTAACGTTTATAAACGTTGCAAACTCACTGTTTTCATTATTTTCACTCCTTTTCACCATTTGGAAACACCTTTTTGAGCAATGAATAAGTATTTTGAGAATGTTTTCAATATGAGGAGCTAAACCCCTTTGCTGAGGTGATGGAGGAAGCCATTGTTCCAAGAAAAATGGTATATTTCTATTTTAATTGATTTTTGCAATTTCTTTTATGATTATTTTCCTTGGTTAAAAATTGATTTAATGATTTTTATTAAGCAGTTGTGATTTCATTAGATGGTACATGCTTGGCCTAGGTTTTAGATGTTCCATACTTTTGTTATACAATTGTTATTTTGAAAATCTACTTGTTGCAATATTTTAGAATCAAATTAAATGTAAGAATTGCATGAATATTAATTAGTTTGAATCACTTTAATTGGTTAATGGTGAAATCCGTAACCTCAGTATTTGTGAATATTATTTTCATAATTTATGTATAGTTTCTAGTTTAAAAAGTAGTTTATTAAATATAAAATCAATCTTCACAAATTCGAGCGAACGATACTTTATTTACCACTATTTACAAAACCATCAATTTTTGGCGCCGCCGACGCGGACTTGTTTTTGGAATTGTTTTTAGATTTTTTTTAGGTTAATTAGTTTAGTTAGATTTTTATTTCATTTTTATTTGTTCTATTTTTCGTTTTTGGGTATTTTCTTTGTATTACAGGTTTTGGATCAAAAAGAAATTAGAGCTAAAGATTATATTGATTCATTAAAGACTTGGAGTCAAAGACAAAGCAAAAAGAACGGAAAAAAAAAATAAAATTTTTTTTTAAGTTAATTTTTTAATTTTTTAGGTTTTTTATTTTTCTTTTTAGAAAACTGTATTAGGAAATTCTTATTATTTTTGTAATTATTTTAGGTATTTTCTTTTTTTTATTATTTTTGGACTACTTTGAACTTTTGAATTTTATTATTAATTTTTAAACCCTACGGAAGGGTATTTAAATATAAACTGCAAAAGGGAAGGACGACAATTACGATATTGTCTCGGCCCCTCGGGTTCGTACACTGACACAGGAGTTGGTGGCCCTAGTCGACTTCAACGGTTGATCGCCCGTCTGGTACGGGAGGTAAGACTCGATCAACCCACGAATCCCCTATCAGTGGGTTTCTGTATTCCTTCGTAATGCATATATGTTGAGGTGTTGAATACGAAATTTACTTTTCTAGTAAAGGGAAGAAACTGGCCATATAAGATAAGGGTTCGGATTTCATCACCGTATCCTTTCTGCCCGACTTAGGAACACGTTACCTACGCGAACCTAAGCCTAAAATTTGACTAGAAAGAGATCTATAGGGTATCGAGCTTATTGGAAAATCATTCAAAAGGACTGTAATGGTTACTTTGTTAGCCTAACTTAAAGTTCAGGAAGATTATTTTAAGTTGATTAGAGCCGCCTTGTAACCCAAGGAAAAGTTTCCAAAGAGGCAGGGTTATCAAAGCTCCTTAGAGCTTATCATGTTTCTATTCGTCTTAATATAATTCGGATCGTTCTGAGAGATTCGCTAAAACTGTAACTAGTTTCCTTTTAGAAGAATAGAAGCTGGTCTTGAAACAATCTAAGTGGAGCCATCATGCTTTTTGTTTGCTAGATTCAGTAGGTTTGATTTGGTAGAGTCGCCTTCTTAAACTTCCGTGCTTGGTGGAGGAGAAGCGAAGAAAGGTACGCTCGCTTATGTTTAGAACCCCAGCTGTGTATTTTTAGAACCCCTTCCTGTTAGGATTTATTTTCTTAGATTTTTTGTAAGCTTATTAGGAAATTTTTGTTAGAAAATATGGAACTGGTATTACGACACCCAATACAATAAATATCCGACTGAGTTTCAAAACGGGCATTACCCTTACTATGAACATAGTGTGGATAGTACTTGGGAACACTACCAACCTTCTGAAGGTTATGGTTCATACCAAGGTGATCCCAATTACTATTCGTACATACACCCGTCTTATGAACATGAAAATGAGCAAAATTCGAGTTCTTTGTCTTGGAGGGATGCCTTAAAGCAGTTGCAATCTAGTACTCATCACGAACTTATTATGCCTCTAGAAGAATCACTCTAGAAGATATCTGAGATGAAAAATAGGTTTGAATTAAGTGTGAGATGAACAATTAGTAGTCCAACTCCTCTTCTAGAAGAATCACACGAGCAGTTGCGATCTAGCAATCCTTGTGATCTAGTTGTTTCTATAGAGACTTCCATCAATGAGTTGACTGAGAATACAAAAAGGTTCGGATTAAGATGGGGGGAATAAATAGTATCCCAAATATTTCTCTAGACGAATCCCTCAAGCAGTTGGATGAGAATACAATAAGTGTGAATGATAGTCTTGCAGAGAATAATATTGCTCAAAATGATCTTAATTTCCAATATAGTGCTACCCTTGATAATTGTTCACCTAGTCAAGAGGATGAAGATAAAATTGGTAACACTACTTATTTAGACGAGGTTCAAACATCTTCATATTATTATGATGATGAGGATAGTATTGGTGAAGAACTTGAAATATACAGGCAGAGTGATCAAGAAATTGTCACTCCAATTGTGCTTCATGATGATAGTGTTATTTCTGTTTCAAATCCAAATAATTTTAATGATTATTCACCTATTCAAAAGGAAGAGGATTTGACTAGAGATACCACTGTTTTAGACGGTGTAAAATTTTCTTGTTTTGAAGCCGATAATGGTTTAGAGGAACGAGTTTGTCCTGAGACTAGTAATTTAGAGTCTAACGATTCGAAGACAATAGTCTCTGACGAAGATGATAGACTCTTAGAGAATTTTAATGTGATAGAAGATGATTTGATTCAGTTTGATAGAATAGTTTCCCCGGTGGATTTTGTTGTCTTAAACACCCAACCTTTTCAAGTCCCAGAGGCTAAAATACCAGTGATCTTAGGTCGTCCCTTTTTAACTACATATAATATCGTCATCAACTATGGAAATGGAATAATTAATTATTTTTTTGGTAACATGACTATTGAACTGAATCTATTTAGTATGAGTAGACAACCTTCTTGTGATATCTATGATTTAGAACAAGTGAACGTAACTAGTACTTCAGAATTATATATGCTTAATCACTCCCCCACACTTAAACGTTACATTGTCCTCAATGTAAATTGAATCATCCAATATAGAAATCAAGATGGGAAATTCTTAATATGACAAGCAAAAAGTAAACAACTAAATATAAAACATGAAGTGAAGGAAACAAATCTGACGGGTTGACTCCCATGAAGCGAATGATACTTGTTTCCCTGCTTGCACTGCAATTAATCTCAAACAAAAAGATAATGGTACCACAAAGTTAGCTGCCAAGCATAAATATAAAGTCTGAAAAGTTGGGGATCATCCCAATATATGAGTGATGTGATTTTAGAATAGTGGTAAAAAGGGTTTGATTCTCAGACTTGTGAAGATTCGATTTCTAGACCTAATTTTTAATGACTAAAAATTAAGAAGATTAAAACAAAGTTGATTTAAAATTGATGGGAAGAACTAGGGTTAAGGATTCCACTATTAACCAATATTTCAAGTGATAAAATGTTACAATTCATGTATTCAACTTATTCTAAATATTGCCAAAGTTAGGTTTTTGAGAGAATAATTGTAAATCGAAAGTATGAGGAATCAAAAGTTTAAAACTAAGCATGACCCATCAAAAGAAAACACAATTATTTGAGAAAAACCTTTTTTTCCAATTTAATTCAAAGCAATTAATAATAAAAGAATTGTAAAAAAATAGATAAAATAGAAATTACCACTTAATTATTGGAAGAATAGCTTCCTCCGTCGCCTCAGTGATGGTGATTAGCTCATTGTAGTGGAAACACCCTCAAAATATATTTCATAGCTCAAAAAGTGTTTACAATGATGAAATAGAGGTAACACAGAAAAACAGACACGCTTATAAGCGTTATAAAGAAGTATTATCTGTGTTAGAGAAGAAGGAAAAGGGAAAGAACGGACTTGAACTGCTTCAGAAATAGAATTGCTTCAGCGGCTGCGTCAGCGACAGTATCAGCGACACTTCTGGAACGCCTTATGTTCTTCACCTTCTTCTTCACCAGCAGAACTCGTTTCTTCCTGGAATTTTTCTCGGTGCTTATGCCCCCTTTTTCTTTGCTTCTCTTTAGTATTTATAGGCTTAGTTAACCCTAGGAACCATTCCTAAGTTGATAAGGACGCAAAGAATCATCCAAAACAAACTCCAATTGCGTGTAAATCCTAATCAGGATACAACTCCTTTTTCCCACCAGATGCACTTCTGCCAGCCATTTTTTCCGGCTAAAACTCTTTGTTGACGTGTGTTATGTCTTTTGAGTGCTGAATCACTTTCGGATAGAAAGAACACGTCTTAAATCCCTTAAAACTCGGTTGCAAATCACACAGAAGTTTTCTCACGTAAACAATTCTTTTCCCGCCATTTTCGGTTTCAAATACAAAAGAGGGGGTGCCCCCAATCTAACTTTTGGGTGCCTTTAGTAATTTTTTTGGGGGCCTTTATCACTTTTCGAGCCGATTTTTCCCAAATCATTTATTTCTCAAAAATACCTACAAAGACATAAAAAGACATAATAAGTACAAAATCAAACACTATCAAAATAGAAAATCGAGCGCAATTTAGACACAAAAATGTGTCAATCAAATACCCCCAAACTTACTATTTGATAGTCCTCAAGCAAATAAAATAAAATAAAATCCTAACTCACTTTCGCAGGAATCGTGACTACATTTAGCATATGTAATAAGCCTTTGAACCCCTAGGTGTCCACAGTGGACGAGTTTTGTCTCGTGAGGGTTTACAAGAAGTATACACACAAAACCTTTACTCCAAATTTTAGCTACTCGTGACGATTGAGGATAGACACTAAACAAGATATTTAGTTGGCATACTAAATTCTTCGGCTATGGGAATCATTACCCTATATGAGTCCAAATTTTGTACACGATTTTTTACTCAAGCATACTAAAATTCATATATAAGAAAACAAAGCTCTACTTAGATAGTTGTTCAACCACAATACTCAGAATCTATCAAAGTTCAATCATATGAATAGATTTAGAAGATGGAAATAGACAAAATGAAGTTTGCGTGTGTTGACTAAGGTGAATGGTGTTTCCTATATCTGTCTGATGGTCAGTGCCAGGATGAATCCTAATGGATTGAGATACGCTCACATTGGTCTTAATCATTATACTAATAGCGATTCAATTGGTATATACAAGGGTTCCAACGATCGATTTATTGAAAATAAAAACACTTATAAATGTACTGACAACATGATTGATCGAACTGAATCCAAGCGCATGGTCCTTATCTACATCTTACATGATAGTTCCCATGGATACTGCGTTCCACGCTTGCTTAGGCGACGGAGACAGTGAGAACACACACATATTGCTATCAAAATGTCAATACTCGATTTTTATTTTATTTTTTTTTGTTTTTGAAATAAGAATTTAAAAATGAGGCTTGATCTCAACACTCTATTTCATCCTGGTGGCGATAACAATTCGATACTAGGCCCCACCAAATCACTTAGAGAAACACAAATTGCAAAAATAAAAACAGAATGTGATATGGTTGAGATAGACTCCGAGATAATGGTGACAACTATCATGTTATTTCTAACACCTGAACTCTGTCCTTTTATGAATAGACCATTTCACTGGGCACACCAATTCCTATAGAAAAAGAGCTAAGTTTTCATCTACCTAGAATGGTTAATGTCATCCTGAATTGTTCACAAGCTTCTAGACTTTGGAGTTTTTATTATTGCACTAAAAAGTTTCTCCCTTACCCCCAAACTTAAATTAAACAGTGTCTTCAATGTTTCCAAAGATGAATGATTAAAAGCATGAACAAGGAAAAACTTTTACCAATCGAAGGAAAAGAGTTAATGAAAGATATTACCGTGTCGCACGAGCATGGGTTACCTCCCAAGAAGTGCTAAGTTTAAAGTCTTCAGCCAGACTAAGAAAGAATTAGTCACCTCATAAAATCATATAGCAATAATCGGAACAACTGTGGGTCATCTGAATCAAATAGTGTTATCCAAAATAGAAGAAAAATGCAACAAGCCAAGAAAATGAACAAACCGAGCACACCCTTATCTAGTTTTCTGTTTAAGACAACTACTTCTAGTTGTGGTTCAGGTTCTATAGAAGGGTCTAGATAAAATATTTTCATAGGCTTGATTTCCTCGTAGGCAGGATCAACAGGAACAGGTTGTAGAGTTTGGAGTAACTCAACTAAGAACTTAGAAGCACATAGTAATAACCTGAATAATTATGGATCCTCAAATTCAATTAGATTTGACTCACACAATTGACTACTATGAAGGTGGTCATTTTTAATCAAATGTGTCGATTCTAATTCCCTAAAGTAATTAGGTTTAGTCTTAAAACTTAATAACATACATATTTGTAATTTTAACGTCCCCACATATGGAAGGAAATATTTTGGTGGGAAAACAAAGTCAATTTTGGTATTATCGCCTAGGTAAACCACATCGAACAGAGGATGGGTTTCTAACACCTGAACTTCTTTCTGGACATCACCAGGCTCAGGGAATATAGTTTGAAGATGATCTTTTAATATGGTAGAGGTGCATATGTCAAGTCCCAAGTTAGGGACTTTAAGTAGGGATACTTGACATTCACAAGAATCATCGGTACCCCCAAACTTAGGGTTTGCAGTGCCTTTAGATAGACTAGTCACAATTTCCCTAATTTCTAAATCGTCAGATTCCTAAAAATGGTCAATTGCTTCTTCTAAATTATGATCAGGTGGTGTAGAATCTAACAAAGTATTCACCTTATTAATAACACTATCATTATCAACA
>JAJJMC010020031.1:13037101-13070697 GCA_023531435.1 Papaver californicum
AGTTAGTGAAGTCTATGATATCGAGACAATACAAGTTGTGAAGAATCAAGTGGTAAAGTCCTTATCCCACGTCCATAGTAGTTTCATTATTATTTTATTTTGCAGTTTGTAATCTATTTTTCTTCATTAAAAAAAAACAGAAATTGAAAAAGATACAAAAAAAATAAAAATAAATTGTTTAGTGTTTGTTTGTTTGTTTGTTTTTGTATTCATTCAATAAGGCCGTGAGGAAGAAGAAATCTATAGAGAAGTTTCAAACAACAAGGAATTGAGAAAAAGACTTACAATAGTCAAGGTTCTACTTTCAAGAGTTCATCATCAATAGTTGAAGACCGAAGACTGAAGACGTTTCTGTGTAGATCGGGTAAGAAGGTAAGTAAGTGTTCCCATCCTTGCATAATGGTTGATTTCCTTTCTTAGAGATCATCATAGGAAAAAAGAAAAAGAAAAAAAAAGTTCTTTTTCGTCCCACGTTTTTATGGGATAACATCTTCATATAATTCAGAAGGTTACTTTTCCTTCCCACCATTCAACGTGTGCAGGATTTCTATCTTCACTCCTTCCTGCACACATGAGAACCATAAAGTGCGTCTTTTGAGTGTGAATTCATAAAACCCTATTGGTAAGGTAGAAGTCGAAACATTCGATCGCTCTCGAACCTAGATTATTTCATATGGTGTTTTCTCCTAATCAAGAGCTAAGCATGATAACTTTTTTCATTGATACATCTAACTTTTTATAGTTAGTATGCAGAAACTTTATGTCTTCGTAACTTTTTGGATGCATGTGTTCTGGAATTTTTAAAAGTTGGAATTTATGTTTTATGGGTATACCTCTTGTAAACCCTCACGAGATTATAACTCGTCCACTGGGGACACCTAGGGGTTTAAAGACATGTTATACATACTAAGTGTAATTTTATCCTCAACGAAATGGAGTTGTTGTATTCTAGTATAGTTAGTTTAGATTTGTAGTTTGCTCGAGGACTAGCAAAAGGCAAGTGTGGGGGAATTTGATAGGTGCATTATTTACAATAGTTTGGTACTCTAATTCTTTGCTTTATTATTAGTTTTTATATCATCATGATTTGAATTTGTTTGTTTTTGAGTTTCTTAGAAATTTTGAAGTATATTTAACCAAAGAAGAAGAAAGAAGCTTATTGCGTCATGAAATGAACAAGGAAGTCAAGTCTACAAGTGGAGAAGGGACAAAGACAAAGTTCAAATCGTTCAAATCCAGAATTTCTTATTATCATCTTGAAGATAATTGAAAGACGAATCCAACGCAAAAAGAATGAGGTCATTCCGAGTTAGTATGAGGAAGTTATAAGCAAAACAGTCGGAGAAAAAGATATATTCAGAATCGGTGGATACGAGTGGTTCACATTAAACGATTCTGAACGCAAAAGTGTCCAGAAAAACTCCACTTTTGAGCCTTTCAGAATCGGCACTTATAGAAGGTTTTATCCAACATTAAACGATTCTGAACGCAAAAGTGTCCAGAAAAACTCCATTTTTGAGCCTTTCAGAATTGGCACTTGTAGAAGGTTTTATCCAACAATTCTAAGTGAAAAAATATCCAGAGAACTCTTGTTTTTGGGGTCTTAGAATCGTTACTTATGGATGTTTCACATCAAACGATTCTAGCACGACGGGGGCCACTTCTAAATCATGTTTTTGACTTCTAAATCAAGGTAACATGGTCCCATTAGGACTCGAACACCTAGATTTCATGAGCACTATATAAGAAGACTTCCATAACTCTAAGAAAGGATACTTTTGACACTTGGATACAAGGAGAAGAATGAGAACAAGAAGCTAGGGCTTGGGGTTGCGATCGATCATCACGATTTTTAGCGTTTGCTTTACTTGCTTTCTTCTATATTTCCATGTATTTTTAGAAATCCATGATGAGATAAACCTTTCATATTGGTTAAGGATGCAGTTGGATATTATAAACATATTACTAAATTAATATATTAGTTTTTCATCTTAATCAAGTCATTATTGTCTTGTTCTACCATTTATTATCGCCAAGTATGATTGTATGAATGTTTGTTTAGGAGCGCTACTGAATCCATGAATGCATATATATCACTAGACTAGGGTTTTGAGATACGGAATTGTTGATGAACCTTGTCATAAGTAGCATACTGTGATTATCAATTGTATTTACAACATTTGTGTGATTGCATGTAGAAGCTTGACCTATGTTGAATAGATTACTCGTAGTATATCTATTACATTGATTAGCCTAATTCATAGAACTTAAAGCTCTTGAGGTATTAAACTTGATAGCATGTTTCATTAGGTTGTTCTTTGAGTAGTAATTACATATTCATCGTTATGGTATGTGATGACATGAGGAATTTACCGGAGTATGCTCTCGATGGGATACTCTAGGGCTCTTGATAATGGATGATTAAGTGAAAACTCTAGTTATTAGTGAGAGTGCATGTATTATGATTGAAGATTAACCCTTAACCAGTACTCTCAACCTATTGATTCTCTTATTTAATCTTTGCTAGTTTAATTAATATAGTTACTTTAGTTTTAAATCACAAAATCCCCCTAGTTTGCTTAAGTTTTCAAATACGAATGACAACCCATATCTCCCTGTGGATCGAATATGTTCTTATAACTATACTCTTATTTATAATTGTGAAGTGAAAGAACTTGGAATAATTTTGCTTGGCTGACAACCGACCAACGATGAAATAAAAGACGGAATGGTAACTCCTCGCTGGATGATAAGAAAATTTTTGAAACTGAAACTCCCAAAAACCTACTTTCTGAATATGATAACTTACTTTCTGAAAATTTTGAATTATGAAGCCAACAAGAAAAGAACGAGGTCATTCTGACTTCGTATGAGAAAGTTATAAGTGAAATAAGAATTAAGGGCAAATTGGGTATTTCAGGGAAACTGCTATTGACAACATGCATTTCTGTTAGGGGATGACATGAATTCAAGTAGTTTAGAAGGCCCTCTAGTTTTCTCTAAGGGCTACCAATTTTTGAATAGTGTTAATAACACCGCCCAGATTGCTAAAGGCACCATCTCCCTCTCCAAATCATTTAAACATGCCGAAAATAGCGTCGTCTTCTTCTTCAATCATGACTAGTTTTACAGGTAGGTTTCAGAGCTCAAATCTAACATCAATGGAGTAGCAGAGATGGATTATTAGTTGGCATTGGAACTGTTGTTGGTTGTTAGACTGAGCTCGAGAAATTCAGGGAGCTTCCTTCGAGGTTGTTGCTGGTTGTACGATATGGCTCGAGGAATAGTGGCAGTCAGGAGTTAATGGTGGTTTGTTTGCTGTCATTCTCGGTGATTACGGGTATTGATGGAGAAGATGGATTTTGTAATAGACTGTGGTGAGGTAAACAACAACACAGAGAGCTCGAAGTGATGTTGATCATGATGATCACGATGATGGTGATTGTTGGAAGCTACTGCAATGAATTGAAGTGAGTTTTAGTGGTGATGGTTGATTCTGATCTTGATGATGATGAAGATTCGATGGTAGTTGAGCCTGGTAGTGTTTTCGAGTATGGTAGTCAGGGAAGACTCGAGCCTGTTGGACGTGTTGGTGGTGACGAAGCTATTTGGGAAGTGAGAAAATATAGGAAATTGAGTTTGCAAAACTCAACGAAAAAAGAATCTCGCAGATATATAGGTAGTGTGGGTTGACTGTTGAGGGTCGAGAAGATCAGGGAGTGAGAGTTTAAGTGAGTTTCGGTTTTGAATGGAAAAAGGTAGGATTTAACTGAGGCGTGTGCATGTTTTCTTTAAAGGATAAAGAGTTGTTTTCCGTGTATAACACGGAAAGTGTATTTGGTCGGTGGTGTGATAAGTTTTATTAAGATTCCTATTCATAGTGAAATTCTAAGAGAGGTGACTTGGTAGCTAAATTTCTTTGTTAAGGTGAAAGGATGAACATGTAGAAATAGATTTTCGTGTGTTTCAAAACTAGGGTTTTCAACTACTAAAGCTTAATGTTAATGTTTTGTCTCTCTTTCAATGTTTTACTTTCTCAATGATTTTTCATGTTCTATGTCATGCATAGTTCATCGTTTGATTAGTAGAAGAACTCGTTGACCCTTTCGCGATAATCGTTTTATGAATATTCTTTGACTATTTATGCCACGTATGCTTAGCACTTCGAAATTCTACCTTAGGTTGAGAACAAACAATTCTTTTTGAAGAAAAAAAAAATGATTCTTAAACGAAATATCTTCCGTGTATTAGTAGCTATATTTGCTATTTTGCACGAGTAAAATCGATACCCTTTGTGATGAACGCAAGTAAACCCTAACCTTCAACGGATTCCCGAAACCTTAACGTTTTTCTATTATTGATTTCAATTTTCGTTAAATAGTTTTAATTCATTCATTAGTTTAATTCTTTACAAAAATTGGAAAAACATCTTTTGACTCGAAATTTACTTGGATTAATTAGTATAAGTGATACACACTCCTCGTGGGACGAACCGTATTTGCTATTGTCTACATCTTTCGACATTGTGCGCTTGCGGTAAAATAAAGTCGGTTTTCGACGCATCAAAGAGAGAGAAGAGGTAGAAAGGGCCGTTGTATGCGATTTTTTTCAAATATTGATGTTCTCACCGACTTTGATTCCCTAGGACGGCGTCCTTTGGGTTGCCAAATATAAGTTGAAACATAAAGGGGAAAGACAGTTATTTACAACTGTTCAGAATAGTCATACAGTTTTAAACGGTTACTGTTCCAACAGTAGCATAGTTTTAAACAGTTTGTTTCCAACATTAAAGCACTATTACAAACTAATTATTCCCAACGGTCGCGTAATTTCAAAATTGTGGTTGTTCGCAAACACACACATGGTTTCAAATTGTGACTGTTTTTAGTGATTGTTCCCAGCAGTCATAATATTGTTTCAACATCTATAAGTAGCCATCTTCTTGAGAATGATGGATATAAGAAAAATGGAGAAATACACTAGAAAAGAAGATAAAAATTATAGAAAATTAATTGTATTTTATGCTAATTTTGTGAGTCTGTAAAAGAGAGTTGTGATACATCAATTTGCGTTCGTTTTTAGTGTTCATCAAAGTGTTGTTGAAGAATATCAAAGGTATTATTGAATGTTGAAAACATATGTCATTACCTGTATCAGCATCTAGAGCAGGACATTAAATGTCTTAAGTAAAGAGATTACTCGCCTCAATACACCTAAATAAGTTCGTTTAATAATTATAGATTGTTCTTCTCCTTATATTCTTCTTTTCTTGTTTTTGGTTTTGAGAACTAAGCATTATATAAGTTGTAATAAATAGATAAAGACCAATGTTATAAAGATGTAGCAAATTGGTAGAAATAACATGAAGAATCACATGTCGTATTATTGTTGAAATCGATAACTAAGGAACCCTTAGTCACAGGGACAGTGTTATCTTCCGCCATAATTAACTTTGAATGCAACCTAGGTTTAGAAACTTGAGCAGGGATTGGATTAACTTGATGATCACGAGAAGAATCATCTAAATTTGCTTTAATGCATAGGATGCTCACCCAAAGACCTTTGAAGAAAACAGCCACATAACATTTAACAATATTACCTCTGACCTTTAAGTTGCACGAGTTTAATCTGGACTTAATATAGCCTCGATTTATGACCTGGGAACGTAAAGTGGTTGATAAATGTAACTTATATCTCGCCTTTTATAAACAAAATAATTGCAGTTCCACAGACAAACCAAATAAAGATTAGCTTTACAGCTTAACCGTTAATCGAACCAAAAAAAATGAAAAGATGAAAAGATGAATAGTAGAAAACTCTTCCACCGGATTAGATTAGACAATGATAGAATCACAATAATTCTACATTGGAGCTACAGACGATTTGATCAAATGAATTTGATTGAATAGGAAAGTTAGATGTTACAGGACTCTTCTTTCGGTTATATACTCAACTATTCCAAGACTCTCACGTGCAATACACACACACTCACAATCCCTCACACACTCCACATGCACACATACACAAACACTTGTGCTAAACACACAATTGTGTTATTACCCTCCCGCAAGATCAAGGGGGATTGGAGAGGCCATTTGAGATTGACTCCACATGCACACACAAACACTTATGCTAAACACACACTCGTGCTATTACAGGTCCTGGATTTATGAATTCAATTGTACTCGCACAGGCATAAGCATCAATGGAGAATGCTGTCTCAATGGAGGATTTGGACCTGTGACTTACGCAAAACCAGCTGATGATGACGAAGTTGAGTCTGATGTTGATTCTGATGTTGGAGAGGAGACATAGGAGGAAAAGAATGCTGCAAAGAAAGTGCACCATCTGTCACAGCACTGCAAAAAGAAGCCTGACGCACCTGGAAATTGTACAGCAACAATATTGTGTAGTAGACAAAGAGATGGAAATTGGGCTTCTCTCAATGGAGGAGTTGAGTGTTGAAGACAGAAGATAAAGGAGAGCAACCACTGTTTGATGCCACTCAAAAAAGAACCACTTCGTATCTGGTTGTGAAGAAGCAAGCCAGTTTCAGCCTGGTTTACACCAATCTCCTGTTGTTTAACTTTTTCCAAGTTTACCATGTACTGGGCCTGAGAATTGAGAAACAATTCGTCATCTTCATTGCAGAATTCCCCATAGCTCGCACATTGCCAAGGTTTCCAAAGTCACGAATTTGGAGAATATGTAATATTTGGTAGCGGAGGGACATGAATACACAAACATGTAATGTTGAGTCAAGCACCCAGTGGTTCAAGAACTGACTACCATAAGTAAGAGCACCCAGTGGTTCAAGAACCTTTGCTGCGAAAAGCCACCCGCTTAACAGATGTGGAAGCATCTCATGATACACTCGAAGCACAACTCAACAAATAGTAATCACATACTCTCACAGCTGGGAGAAAATATGGGGATGCAGAACCTGAGAATGTCGTTGCATGGAGGAACCGACAAGTCGTTCCATTCTTACAGTAACCTCTGTTATAGTGCAGACATGGTTTCCATCCCAAACCAGAACCCAATGGGTCAGTGCAAGATGTGAGGATTCCATATCATCAGAAGAGAATGTTCGGGTTTGTCACATTTGTGTACCCAGAAACTGTAAAACTGATCTGGCCAAAGGAAATCCACATTTCGTTTGTGATGCTCACGTCCTAGTCAAGCCTTATAAGGAAAGGGGGAAAGTCCCTGATAAGAAGCAACAGAACCAAGGCGAAAGAGGAGAATATTCATCTTGTACTACCCCCACCGGTTTAGACTCTAGAGACCTTTATGTCTTGCAACAACTCGGTGGAGCAAGGATGTTGTACAGCAGCCAGGATTTGTTATTGAGAAGAAAATTGGAGGAACAGGCAGAGCTTCAAGAAGCAATAGATATGCAAAGTCGTAGATTGATGGGCTTGCAACTTCTAGACATCAAGAAACACTACCACCACAGGAATTTATCCATGCTAGCTGAACATGCTCCAAAGCACAAAAGAGCTTCTGAAAGCGTATCCTGACGAAGAACAAAGAACCGAATACAAAGTGATAGAAAGAAAATGCTGCCAACAAGTCTAAGATTCAGTGCACACATGTGAATAGGAAAAGTCTGAGAAAATCCACACATTCACACATGAGGTTTATTATTCACCAACAAGAATTGGTTCAAAAAATGAAACACCTAACTAAGATAGAATAAGAACAATAGGGTGTATACTGAGTATATACAAACTCAACAAAGAAGACTCCAAAATGTATGCAGTACACACACCAACTCCAATTTGAAATTCAAACATAGAAACATCATTAGAAATCGCAAAATACTTCAATACCGCAGTGAGGACTGCCTTGAAATAAGAATTGAAATTGAAAGAATGAAAAATGAACTACTAAGCACCATGTGCAATATCATTTTCACCCACAAACTCTCAACACTTCTTCCAATTGAGTGGAACAATATTAAGTTTTCACCTAACTAGACCTTGGTGTAGCAGACTAGAACATGCTCAGACCCATTCGGCATCAGGAAACAAGAACAATAGATTTTGATCAAGAAATTAGAGTTTAAAAACAACCTAATTATGATGTAAATCTGTGATTGAAGATGAAATTGGATGTTGTTGAAGTAGTGACATAGAAATTGAACACATGAGATTAAGTATGAAGTAATCAACAGGATAAGATTAAGATTACCATCAGAGATCCAACTTTAACAGTTGAGATTGAAGAATCAAGATTCATACCAAAAATGCAGAAGAAATCCATGAATCCAAGAGCACAAGTGAGAAAATCAAATTTCATACCTAAGAATCATGCTTGATCCTGTTTGAAGACGTTGCAGCAGAGATCAGGATCAAATCCAACTTGCAAAACAAATCTTCAAGAACTCCATTTTTCTTCAAGAACTGTGTGTTGCATCAAGAACAGTTGAGATGAAGAAATTGATGTTGTAGAATCACAATAATTCTACATTGGAGCTACAGACGGTTTGATCAAATGAATTTGACTGAATAGGAAAGTTAAATATTACAGGACTCTTCTTTCGGTTATATACTCAACTATTCCAGAACTCTCACGTGCAATACACGCACGCTCACAATCCCTCACACACTCCATATGCACACATACACAAACACTTGTGCTATTAGACAACACTGCTGGGAACCTTAAAAGCAAACACGTCGATGGAAAATATGGTTTTCACTTTATTATTTGAGTTAAATCTAATTTAAGATAAACAACAACACAGAAGAAGGTGACGAAAGTGATTGGGAAGCCAATCATATCTACATGCATCACGGAGCCATGTGGTAGATGTGGATTTCCAAAGTATATTATCCTATTTTATGGAGAGCAAAAAATGGCTAATTAAGAAGTAGAAAAATGAACTACTATTATATTTATAATTAAGTAGCCTTCTAATTGACAAAACAAACAAATCTATTAAATTAGTGGTTTACCACCCACTTTGTACAGGGAGGGTCCGGAGGGAGGGATTATTGTTTTGTATTATTGAGCATTTGAGCTCCTTTCTAAAGTCTAAACAAGTGCCTGCACCCAAGTCTTTGGGCTACCCAAATATTACAATGTCTCATTATTTTTAGGGTAAGTTTATGTTACGATCACACTACAAGATATAATAATTGAGATGGATAACGGTTGGAATATGAAAGATGATTGTGAAGATGGAAGATAAATGGGTTTATAAGAAAGGATAATGGGTTTACAGACGATCCCTAACGTCCAAGTTTACCGACGAGCCTTGCGTCCAAGTTTTAGTCTTGCGACTTAAGCCTCATAACAACACACAATGCCATTCACTTTTCTATAATTCATTCGATGCCTTCTTCATTCATTGATCTCTAAATATATAGCAGATATATTTCACGGTTACATAACTGCACGATCGATTACATCCATGACCCACGTAACCACTTAAACATTAAATCCTATAAATTAAGAACTAAACCATTACTCAGAATAGTAACAGATAACAAAAGACTCCTAGGACTCTACCACACGTTCAAAAATCAAATAGAAACTTGATAACGTTTGACCGTAATAGTTTACACACAAACGGCCGGTCACTTGTCATAAACGTCATTTTCAACATTGACATTTCTCTCCAAATGAGTATGCATAAGAATTTGAAATTAGATAAAATGTATCTGGAATTTTACTACTAAAGGGGTACCCTCACCGGTGGACCGGCACCCATGTTAAACTAGGTTAAAATATTATTTGCATCAAGATAAACGTAAGAAAATATCAATACATATAATATGATTAATTTTTTAAATAGTTTTTCAAATTTATTTGAAAAGTAATAGTAATTTTTTTCTGGACGGAAGAAGTAGAATTTTTTTCTTTGGTTGGCGATTTAGTAATTCTTATTTGTATTTGTAAGCAGACAAATATATCATCGAACCACCTATTCTTACAAGCGTTTAAACGCCTCTTTAAGATCTCTTAGTGTATAAACGCCTCTTTACTACAAAATCTTAATGCTTGGAAAACTAGAGGTCTCAACGACAAAAATGGAAAAATATGGACCTTGCTCCCTTATGCTATCATCTGGTCCATTTGGAGGAAAAGGAATGTAAGGCTTTTGGAGGGAGGGGGAAGACAGCTGTAGATTGTACTCTAGAGGTTAAATCATTGATTATTTTATGATCTTCAACTAAAGATGCTTTTCATTTAGTACCTTTAAATAGTATCATATTCAATTGGGATGGTGTGGTTACATAACATTATAAGTACTATGTGATGGATGTCTCGATCTTTCTTTTTATATGAATTCAATCTTTTTATAAAAAAAAATATCATTGAACCAGTTTTTTTTATTTTTTTTTTCATTCAAAGGCCGAGAAATAATAGAAAACCCCACTAAAATTTGAAGGCTTGTTTTGTCTAAAAGCTTACTGTGTGTCACTTTATTGTTGTTGTTTCTGTTACCAAACAAATATCATCATATATGGCTTCTATCTTTATCTCGTCTTCGTCTTCCTGATTCATGCCCGCTTCCTTAATTGGAATGAAACATCAAAACAGTGTACTTTGATAGATAGGTACATTAGTGCGCCCACCCCCACACACACCCTCAAAAAACCGCCCTTGTGTTAAAGACCTCCTGATCTCCTCTCCTACCATCCTATCCTATCTTCTTCTTCTTCTTTTCTTTTGTTTTTTTGGACCGGCTATGTCCTCTCCTTATCTAACTCCAAATTCAATATCAACAAAGCTCAAATCACTTTCTTGCCAAAAACAAGAAGCAATTTCTACCAAGCATTATTAGGACAATCAGATGCATATGAAAATGCGAGATCAACTTGTTTAGTTGTCACAATTATTTTTTCTCAAATGCGTCATGGGTTAATAATATGGATACCTTTCCGCTAAGATCAAGTGTAGTTTCTGTTTTTGTCAGTTTAAGATATGTGAGAAAACAATAATACAAATATACGATACTCTTTCCGTTTCAGCAAAAGTGTTACTATCACTTTTTCACTTTAGCCTAAAAATAGGTTAAAATGAAGTGATAGTAACACTTTTGGTGAAACAGAGGTAGTATTAAATTAAATTTTTTTATGGGAAAGCTCCCATCACAGTAGCTTGCTACTCTAGGGTTCTCAGCATCGTTTTTGCGTTGCACTGCTACAAAGGCCTCGTGTACTCTATAGATTAAAAAGGCCTTGTGTACTCTATAGATTAAAAAACAAAAAAATGTCAATCAATATAATATATTCCATCCGTTTAAAAAAAATTGGTTATTATATATGGACAAAATAGTAATCTCAAAACAACCGTGTCATCAATACATCCTAAGGAGATTTTGAACGATTCCCAAAAAATATATTCCAAACTATTGTAGAATCAGCAACACATCCATCACGTTTGGTAATATTATGATCAAGGGTTTAATCCATTCCTAAATTTAAATGATATTCGTGTCAAAATGATTCAGTTCTAAAAAAGAAAAATTGTAGACAAATTATCTCTCTTTAATTTGGATAATTGATTGAACGATAGGAAAATATATATTTATGAGAAAGTAGTTGAGCGTCTCTCGTTTAAACCAATTCTATCATTCCGACGGACATTGTAACAACTACATATAAACATACTGTCATCAATCAATCAATAGTAACAACATACCAGACAACACCACCGATCATCTTATTCGCAGTATGTTTTTCGTTTTAAACATGATTTATAAAAATGATACTAAACTTTTACAGGGACGAAACCACTAGTGAGGTGAGTGGATCCAGGGATCCACCCAAATTTTACCTTTTTTTTATTAATAGTCAGTATGTGATAAATGTAATTGTACTAAAATATTTTATCACATTTACTTTTGTTACAGAAACTTGTAACAATCATAATCGTTACTAATTATTTTGTAACAAATATAAATGTTAGGAATTTTTAAATTTTTGATAGAAAATAACCGTTTTGTGAATATATCTTTTTAGCCAACTATATTAATACGCCCCATCCAATCAAATTTTTTGGCTCCATCACTAATTATGTATAAAACAAAATAATCCGGACCGCTGAGTTTCTGGATTGATATCTTTCTCATTGGTTTGATATCCCCTTTATAAAGTATGTTTTTTTAATGGAACGCTTAATTAGGGAATACTCTCACAAATTGGGGGATACTAAAAAAAAACATTATGAAGTAATTTGAAGAACCCTTTATCCAAAGAATTTTGGTAATAGCTAAATTACCCTTAAGTATCCCTCAAGTGTTGTTAAGATTAAACCTAGATTTTGATTTTATCTTCTTTATCTTTTTAAGTGTTAGTTATAGAAAAAGAAGAAGGATTTTGGGAGATTTGAGTGATATGAGAGATTCTAGTGAGGAATTTGATATTGGGGAATCCTCATCAAAGTCCATCAATGAACTATGCATTACAACCTAGGAGTCGACATTGAATCATAAAAGAAGTCGGCATTGCAACACCACACAGTCGGCATAGGTAAATTCACGGTCGACATTGAATAGTGTCATACGACAATGCCGATTGTGGTCAATTTCATTGCATAATTTTAATAACGACAATCGTTATTGCATTCAACCAACAAACAATATCAACTACAATAGTCGGTATTGCCTTCATCCCCAAACCAATACCGACAATAACAGTCGGTATTACATTTAAAATTTTACCAGTGTCGAATATAATCGTCGATGAAATGAAAAAGTTATGGAAGGAGAAGAAGGGGAGGAATGGAGTCGGTAATGAATTGTTGAAATGAAGGGGGATACTAAATTTATGTTTATTAGGTTTTTTTTTTTTTTTTTTAGTGTAAAGGGCAGTATTAATATTTTAAAAAATATCCCTTTAGCTAAAATTTAATCCCACATAACCGTGAATATCTCCCCATTTATAAAAGTATTCCCCAATCGAGGGTTGATTTTAAATGGCTACAACACCTTTTTAAAGGTGATATTTATTTTTCCAGTCAATCAGCGTTCTCTGGTCTACATTCAAAGTTGAACTGATTGAAGTAAAAAAAGAAAAAAAATAAATATAATGTATCCTAATAAAATAATACTTCCTCGGTTTTAACAAATATGTTACTATTATTTTTTTATTTTAATATATTTTTAGTTTAAAATAAGATAGTGATTATAACATTTTTACTGTTACTGAAACGGAAGAAGTATATATATGATAGAGGCTCTTGCTAAGCCTTTAAGCCCTCCAAGAGGACAAATGCCCAGAAAAATCAAAAAACTGCCAACCAGAAAACTGACAAACATTTCATCTCTCTGCAGCCTACTCTCGCTTACCCTCAAAGACCCATAGAATAGAAGAGAGTCAAGAGACGGAAGAAGAAAAGTAGAGACATTTTATCACTACTTCCTCTATCTCATTCTCCTTCCCCATTTTCATTAAAGCTTTCATTTCTATAGATCTGATTTTTGTTTTTCTTTTCTGGGTTTTGAAGATTTTTGGGGCACAGTGCCCCAGCAAACAAAAGGTGGGTTCTTTTTTGGTTTTGAGTTATTTTGTTTTTCATTTGAATATGTTTTTTCTTAATTTATTTTGTGAAATTTTGTACAGGAAAAATGTATTCTGGGATTAATCCATTTGAAGCAGCTGGTATGGGTTTACATGAAGATCTACAAGGATCTTATGAAAGACATAATAGTATTCTTGCTACTGATGCTTGTTTAGTTCTTACTACTGATCCAAAACCTCGTCTTCGTTGGACTGCTGAACTTCATGAAAGATTTGTTGATGCTGTTACACAGCTTGGTGGTCCTGATAGTAAGTATTATATCTTCATTTTCTACCCTTATACTACTGCACTATTATCAGGTTTTATCATTGTCTTCTATCTGTTTGCTTTATTTTCATTTCTAAAGTAGTAATAAAGTAGTTTTGTTTGAGGGGGCTTTAATTCATGCTCATTTCCTCTTCTAATGGTTGTTGGATAAATGGGTCTTCTTCCTTTTACAATTAATTTACTTCTTTTAGGCTTTTGTGAGTCATTATTTTCATGGGTTTCTTCTTCTTCATCACGGGATAGAGATTCTAGGGTTCAAAATGACTTATTGTCAATTTGGAACTACTAAAATTTATTCATCCTTTCTTTTCCATGTTTTTATCTACTCCTTGTTTCAGAGGTGTACTTCAAATAATTTCTTTCTTTTTTTTTTTTTTGTATGCGCTGTGTAGCCATTAGTTTTTATATATAATTGGATTATTAGTAATCATCATGCAATTGCCTCTCTGGAAATCTTAGGTAAGTTAACTTGTCTTCCTTATTAAAAAACAAATATTTGCCGAGCAAACCTATACATACGGTTTTGTTATGAGATCCCGACACGTACTTACGAAGATGGTGCTTAGGGGGAAAAAACCCAGATCAAATGAGAAATAATTGGTTCTCAGATGATCACATTATCCGTTTATATAAGTTTATATAAATTTTGACTATCTAGAGAACAGTAATCTTTATTTGACTCATGCAAAGTAGAAATTCTACATTTTCAAGTAAGTAATTAAATATAAGTTAGTGTTTCGCCTTTCAACAACTCTTGTATCCCGTCGCAAGATACTTTTGGGTTTAAGGTTAAAATTGGTCACCATGTCTCATTGAAAGGATTAACTGATAAAATTTGTTCATCATGCAAAATTGCATATACGGGTTTCACAGGTGGTGCAATTTGGTTTTTATTTTTGGCAGCTACGAGTTGTTATTCTTCTTCCTTTTCCCCATATACATGTATATGGGTATAGTGTAGGCTGTTGGTAGTGTGAGTGGGTCTTCAGCTTCATTTTTTTTTTTGCATGTTTACTTTGAAAATTGTGACCAGTAACTTTGTTGGTTCAGTTGTGTATTTCATCAATCAGTCTCTTCAATTGGCTGCTACAGTTGTTTCATGTTCAACGGCAAAACATGTGTTTAAGCTTGACCTATGTTCACTCTTCTTCCTTTGCTCCTTTCAAAATATATGTCTAAAAGATTCAATGATTTATTGAAAGATTGCTCCTTAGACCAAAGTTCTCACTGAGCCAGGGTCATTCAAGTATCCAATTGCTTATTAGATTGAGAAAGCCTTAATTTGTTCCCTTGCACCACTGCTGTAGATAAACTATTTTATTTTAACCAGATTTCTTTTTCCAAAATTTGTTGCAGAAGCAACACCGAAAACCCTCATGAGAACAATGGGTGTTAAAGGCCTTACTCTGTATCATTTGAAGTCTCATCTTCAGGTCTGATTCCTGACAACTTCTTAGTTGACTAGTTATCTTGCATATAGATCTTCAGATTGTATTCTTTATGTAAGCATCATAAAGCTTACGAGAAACCATGACTATGGTTGTGTTTTCACTTTCATCACTATGTTCATCTACTGTTGATTGTACCCTTTAATGGTGATATGTGCATATACAGAAATTGACTGCAGTGTGCTCTTACAGAAATATAGGCTGGGGAAGCAAGCAGGCAAGGAGTTCAGTGACAATTCAAAAGCTGGTATCCATCTTGATCCCTTAATCATGAATAAAACATTGTACATTAGCATATGTTTTTGCCCCCCTACTAATAGGCTGGACATGTGAACTTGGCTCATGTTCCACCATGTTAGACCTGTCTTAAAACTTCACTCTCCCATGCCCCTTCACTGGTTGTCAAACCCTACCTGAAACAAGCATTCCTTGAAAATGGGAGTGTTATATATATATATGTTAAAAGATCTTGTTCTGGTGCTTTATAAGTTATAGGCTGTGATTGACAAACAAACGCATCAAGAATTGTGTTAGTTACCCCATTTTTCTTTCATTGGAGCCAATTTATCATCCGTCTACAGTGCATGTTGGTTTTTTTTTCTTCCATCGGCGTATGGTATGCTAATTCCTCTTTGAGCGTAATATTAATTTAACCATTTCATATGAATTCCTGAAATTGCAGTTTCAGGTATTATGGAAAATCAAGACACAGGTTCATCACCATCGACACGGACAACACCTCAAGATTCGAACGAGTATGTTGCTGTTTAGAATCTCATTGACAGCACGAGTCATTTCTCTATCTGTCCCTCCCCTAATTCATTCTTCAATTTTTGTGTGGAACAGAGGTAACCAGGTCACTGAGGCTTTACGCGTCAATATGGAGGTTCAGAGGAGATTGCATGAGCAGCTTGAGGTTAGTTTCTTCATAGTAAATGGAAGTTAGTGTTTCCAGTGTTCTATTTTGATTTGGTGGTTAATGCTTACTTACTGAAACATTTAGCCAATATACGATATTTTACGGTAGTACTTACTGAAACTATTTGCCAACCTGCAAATTTTATGACTGCTCCTAATTGTAATCAACTCATATGAAGGATACTGAATATATGGGATGATAAGTATATAGTGTTTTGTTTGAACATATTTTAGGTCCAGCGCCATCTTCATCTTCGAGCCGAGGCACAAAGCAAGTACCTGCAATCCATACTTGAGAAAGCCTGCAAAGCTCTGAATGAACCACTTGGCCTTGAAGCTGCTAACCAAGAGCTCTCAGAATTGGCGATCAAAGCCTCAGGTGGTTGCCTTGTAAACAACTGCCAAAAAATTCAGACGTTCTCTGAAACTGCTGGGGAAGAAAAACTGGGCTCTACTGGGCCTGGTCATGTTGGAGACTCTGTTGAAAGCTGCCTCACTTCAACGGGGAGCCCTGTATCTCCAGTGGCGACGAAGAAAAGACCAAGACCGATCTTCACAACTGGGGAATCCCCTAGTTGGGAAAATGACTTGAGGCAAGATGTTGGGTGGATGATGACAACTATTCGATGAAAAGCTTCATGGCCAAATTAGTTTAAATTTGTGTTGCGACTTGTTTGGTCAATAGATCAATCAATCAATGGTACCAACTGCGGAACTGGTGGTGATGTATATTCTTCTTCGTGCTTAGGCAATTGTACTGAAACTGATAAACTCTCGAATACATTTTAGTTGCACCCAACATCATTTCATTACATTTTAGTTGCACCACTTGGCTTCAGCATTTCATTATATTTTAGCTCTAATTGGCAAAAATGCTTATTTGCTTGGTATAAAATGCTTATCTGCTTGGTATATTTGAATTCATTGCTGGCTGCAGTACTTATGACGCCAGTTCATCAAGACTTCGCATCTAATAACCCATTATTACTACCTACACTTCTATTTCCTTTTTGCATTGTCCCAAGATACCAACCAATAAAATGTCAAATGCTGAGGACAAGTACATTCAGACTGTTGAAGAATAGCGATAGTACTGAACGTGAAACATGTAATCCAAGGAACTAAAAATATCCTTAAAATGCAATATACCAACCAATAACATCCTTTGATGAAGGACTAAAATATCCTCAAAATGCAATATCCCAGCAAATAACATGTGATCTCCTTTGATGAACTCTAATTTGTTAGGCAAGGACCAAATTTAAGGTGCATATATTATATGTTGCACAACGAAATACAAGTATATACTCTAACAGCTTTGGCAGAAGAATCACTTGAGATTTGGAGACATTTAATAGTAACTGAAACTGTATCAAGAGGCGAAATTTTGAATTCAAATACCAGGCAAATATTAATAACTCTAAATGCCCTATAGCATGATAACATTACCACCAGCTCCTAAAAGTATGTTGACAAACCAAACAAGACGTCTCAAAATCAGAACAAAAGTAAATGGCAGGAGGCCAAATCCTCAAAATTGTCACTTAAAAGAAACAATTAAACACTCTAGTACTTGACTGGCGCAAGAATTTCTAGCTGTGCACCAAGCTGTCCTTCAGCAGTCTTCTCAGCCTTGAGCCTCAACTTGTTCAATTGCTTTCTACGTTCATATGCTAAGGCGGATCTTGCCTTTCTCTTCTCTTCAAGTTCCTGCAAAATTTGAAAACAAAGATAACATAAGAACAAACTTCAACAAACAGATATATGTTTAACCGAAATAAACAGCTATACAGCTTCCAGAAAACCTCAGTTAACAACTTCAGAGCACAAGAAATGCATACAAACAATAGACAACGCATTAAGCTAAAAATGCACAAATTGCAAAATATTTTGTCAATATGTATTTTAACAAGATTGTAAAATCCATGAGTTTGTAAAAATATAAAAAATTGCTGGTCTAATGTCAATAAGAAACTTTGAAACACAACAACTGGGACTAGTAAATCCACAGCAGGACCAAATCAACAAAAAAAATCAGATCACAATATGCATCACCAACAAACCAAAACATTAGCAAGGGTAGAGAGAAAATTCAAACTACTACAACTCATAAGAGCACACACGATACACTTCTACTGGAACTGGTGCATCAATAACAAACCAACATTTAACCAAGAGTAACAACTATGAACTCAAAGAAAATCATTCATTAGACACTTCTAGATGAAATTGATTTGTAAGTAATTTAAGTAAATTAAATAGAATTGCTACAAGCAGTGAAAGCTGTTACCAGCAACCAAATCAGAAGAGGAAAGTGACTTACATATCACCCTATTACAAGTCATACCAACACTAACACTTAGGAAGCTACTAATGTAATTGACTAACTGATTATTCAAGCTCTAATCAAACAGCATTTAAAATTGCTAGAACAAACCTACTTATAGTATGAAAGTCAATTATAATCATTACTTAAACATATGTATGGAGGAAACAAACATTTAGCTTTTCAGCATGCATTAAAATAATCCAAGAGACATTCATCGAGCAATGTATGGACAAATTCAACAATAAGAAGGCAATATTCAAGAACTCTAAAGATCTTATAAGACATAAAAACAATTGAAAACAATCAAATGCAACACAGTAGAGAAAATCTCACCTTGATGGTATCAGCGTGACTCCATCCAACCTCAGATGAAAGTCTTCCCAACAGGCAGTACTTGTGTCCAGGTTGAAGTCTCAAAACCCTAAATTAAAAACACAAAAACAATTCAGATACACATCCAAAAACATTTCATGTAAAACCCTAAAATCATGCTAAAATCAGGAACCAGATCTTACTTAAGAGCATCGGGGATAACCATCCTCTTGATCTTGTCATAAGGTGGTGGGACACCCTCATAAGCCTTCAATCGAGCAAGAGCAGCAGCACCACGCTTGGTCTTGTGTGGAATCATACTAGAAACAAAGAAATTAAAAAACAAACCATTAAATCAAATCCAAAAATGAAAATAAAGCTAGGGTTAGGGTTTTTGTGAGAAACTTACCCACGGATGGTCCTCCAAAGGATCTTAGCAGGAGCCCTGAAATGAATAGGACCATGAGAAGGCTTTGTGTTCATCCTCTTCCTCAAGAAACGAAGATACTTCATTTTCTGACGAACCAGACCACCAGAAAGACAGATCTCTTCACATCGAACAACTACAACTTTCTGTCCATTGAGAAGTTCTTTGGCGATAATGGAAGATAATCTTCCAAGCATATGGTGACGAGCATCAACGACGACTCGTTTAGCGCAGATGCCACTCCCTGAAACCATTGTTTCTTCTTGCTACTGTAGTTCTTTCTTTCAGCTCTAAGCAGTTCTGCGTGATGTGCTGCTACTAGGGTTTGGATTAGAAAACGCTATAAGAATTTATATAGAGACGATACAAGGGCTTTTAAGGGTTAAATTAAAATGCGAGTAAAACCGGAAACAATTCGTTCTGGTTTTATATTGATAGGATTAGGGTTTTGTAGAGGTAATGTTAGTTGGTGACCTACTTCTTCTTAGTCGCTAATTTTGCACTACATTAATACACTATTGGGTTACACTGATGCAGGCACGATCCAACACGGATAAAAAACGTGGAAAATGCTCAAAGAAACTAGAACAGAGACACTGTATATAAATTTGTACAATAAATTATATATATGAACTAGATATTTCCCAACCAGACTCAACCTTTAGTGGTTTAAGGTTAGCCGGGCCTATTATCCCGACATGATTATGTTAAGTGGGTAGGTTAAGGTTAGATATACAAAAAATATTTTTTTTTCACTTTTAGTATTATCGGAGGCATACGCCTTGGCGTGTTAGGTTAAGCTAAAAAGTTTAGTTTTTTTCCATTTTTAAAGGGCTTTCTAAGTGAGGTAAAGCTAAGAAGTTTATAAGATTATTCTACTTCTAAGGTTAAGGTTAAGGTTAAGTGGCTAGGTTAAGGTTAGATTTGGTCGGCCCATGATATATTCTTTTTTTATCAAATATAAAGCTTGTTAATTTAATTTATGTTTGATTTTCATATGATTTTGAAGTTTAATTTATCCCGTTTGAAGGTTAGTCAGAGCCTACAGTCCCAGTTACAAGGTTTTGGACCTAAAAGATTAATTTTAGTTAACAAATCAAGTGCATATTTGGTTTGGCTCAGAAAAATACCAGAATAATTTCTTTTAACCTGTAATCCTAAGAAATAAATGGAGATCACCAAGATTCTTGACAGACAACTGCTGACTTAGAGATTGAATGACATAATCATAAAAAGATTGACAACTGCCAGTAATTAGAATGTCATCTACATAAACAAAAAGTATAATAATTAACTTACCTTGTTTATGCACAAACAAAGAGGTATCAGCAGTAAAAGCATGAAAGCCCATTGTTTGTAAAGCAGAATGAAGCTTGCAATACCATGCTCTTGGTGCTTGCTTGAGGCCATATAAAGATGTATGAAGTTTACACACATAATCAGGGTGCTCTTCATCAACAAATCCTGGAGGTTGTTGCATGTAAACCTCCTCTTAGAGATAACCATGAAGAAAGGCATTATTGACGTCGATCTGAGTGATTTTCCAATCATAGTGAACTACAAAAGACAAAATTAGGCTAATTATAGTGTGTTTAGCAACAAGATTGAAAGTCTCTGTAAAATCAATTCCTTCTTGTTGGTGAACTCCCTTGGCAACAAGTATTGATTTGCACTTATCTAAAGAGCCATCAAAATTGGTTTTGACCCTGTAGACCCATTTACAACCAACTATATTGGCACCAGATGGAGGAGGAACCGTAGACATGTACCTGTATCTATAAGAGCATTGTACTCATTAACCATAGAAGTTCTCCAGATTGGATCCTTGTTAGCTTGAATGGATATAGAAAAAATAACGAAAGAGTAGTATACAAATATGCTTCAGAAACATGACACTTAGTAGAAAAATATGATTTTGGTTTGAAGATACCATGTTTACCCCTTGTGTGCATAGAATGAACATTATCTATTAGAGCAGCTGAAATTGCAAGCACGATACTAGTAGAAGTAACACTGGAGAGGCAGTAGGTGTTGTTGAATGGTCAGGAAAATTTGATGTTGGTGCAAAGTTGGGACATACAGCTGAGTTGGGTGCATCCAATGTAGTTAATTTCGTACAAACGGTCGGGTTTCGGGGTGAAACCGAAACGAATTATGGGTTACCGGTGAACGATATTCCACCAAAAATATCGGCCGAAATTTGCAAAAACCGGTTTTACCCGATATTTCCGATATTTGTTTTTGTCCGTTAAATGAGAAAAAAAATTATCCCGATGGGAGTAAGAGTAACAATACAGTCTATAATGCTACATCAGCAGGTATAGTAAGTAAAATTGTACGTAAAGAAAAAGGGGGATATGAAATAAGCATAGCAGATACGTCAGACGGTCACCAAGTGGTCGATATTATACCTCGAGGACCGGAACTTCTTGTGTCAGAAGGCGAATCTAGTAGAGATCAGACCCATATAGAGACTTCATAAGAGACCATTTCAGCTGCATGAAACGATTCGTTCTTCTCATATGATGAAACTTGATTCAAAGCTAAAAGCCTCAGAAAACTAGGCACTTTAGAGATCCAGTTGAGACAGTGTTTTTCAGACACGATGCAAATATCAGACTCTTAGACCGGTGCTCAAACCTTTGCTAGAGATCCATTCTCCAGTCGATTCATTGCAACGGATTTTCTCTCGAAAACGACGGGTCATTCCTCAGTTGAAAAGCAGAGATTGACATCGTCTTCCGTAACTAATGGATAATTACCTTTTATCTAGGAAGACTACTTGAGTTACAACCGATCGATCTAGCCATGAGCAGGTTGAAGAGAGCCCTAACAGGCCTTGGAGGACCGAACCCAACGCTCTAGATTCGTTAGAGAGAAATGAACCCTAGTTTTTCTCTTCAGTTTTCATTTCTCCATCGAGTTTCCTCTCTTCATTTGTTTCTCTGTAGTTTGTTCATCTACATCTCCATCGTTTCAAGTTCAACGTCGTTTGAAGGAAGATATTTGTTGCTGAATTTTCAAGCTACAAAACAGTAGAAGAATGTATTGTTGTTGTTATTAACCTTTAGAGTAAATCAACAATTGAGGTAGGGTTTCTTTGCTTGAATCATGAAGATTTGATAATTCCTCCTTGATTATAAACCTTTTGTGTAACTTGTGAATCATGAAGATTTGATAATTCCTCCTTGATTATTCATGTATTTGGGAAATTAAAGAATGAGTTTGTTTTCAATTTGATTACACATCATGTTATATGATTCTTTGGTAATTCTTCTTGCATGCAATGAAGTTAGGGTTTATGTTATGAAATTGAGGATCTTGATCATGGCTCATGTTCTTAGCAAACTGATGAATTGGGTAACTTACAATCACCATTAAGTACTTTAATATCTATTTGATTTTAGAAATTATAGAACTTCTAATGAACAACTCGTATTGAACATCTATTATACAACCTTGTAAACCCTTGAATGTCTATTTTTCTTTTATTAATATCGTTAGATCCAGTGGTTGGATTGTGATTAAATTTTGGTATGTTTTTCTTAATTAAGTCATAATTATATTATCAAAATTTCAAGAAGATCAGGTCATATTTACTATTGCAAAGATTGAATAAACTGAAAAACGTTGTGTGCTGAATTCAGACTCTGGACACTCAACTGTTTGTAATGTTTCTCATCATCCGCTTATCAGATAAAGCTGAAATTTTAATATGATGTTTATATCCATGTAGGTGAATTATTGTAAAACTTTCATGAAGTTCTGATCTCTGTAGGTATCCGAAACATCTGTGTTACAGAGTCTCTAGGTACATAATTTGGTTAGAACATGGATACGTTTTATACCTCTAGTTTTGAAGTTAGGTTGAACAAAATTAATTTATTTTTGGATATGATAAACCCATTTATATTATGATACTACTTTAGAAATTTCAAAGCAAGTTGATCTTGGGAACTAGCCCTAGTAGGCAATGTTCTTCAGATTCGACTGTAGGATTGCAGCCTGAACTGTGCATATAGAATCTGTCATTACTTGATATCTAACCGTCACTTCCAGTTCAAATTTTTATATCACGTCCATGATGTAGTTGTGAATGTATAGTTAAAATTTCATCATGTTTATACGTATAAGACATGTTTTTAACAGGGACAACATATTATGTTCCCAGGACATATTCCTGAATTTTCATGTATATGGTTGAAGTCTTGTGTTATGTTTGAATGTGTTGAGCAATTTTAATGTTTCATTACATGTATTACAATGTGATAGTTTAACTCTTTATATTAAATTGTTTTGTTTCAGTTTTGTTACCTTAGGTTGTGATTATGGATTCTTCTAATGTATCCAATTCATGCACTACACCCTTTACATGTGGCTCATTGTTGCCTTCATATTCTACACAAACCAAAGATACACCAACTAAAGACAATCCATCCAAAGATATAGCATGGCAATGGGGTGAATGCAGAGATCCAGATCATCCAACCTGGGTTACTTGTTTGTTATGTTTAAAAGAAATCCGTGGTGGTGGAATCACTAGGCTTAAGCAACATATCTTAAAATTTATTTATAGTTATAAATGTGAACTAGTATTTTTTTATAAAATTACAGGTATAAAATGTGAACCGATATTTTGCCGATATTTGGAACCGAAATATCCCCAATACAACGGTGTACCAGTGTATCGCTCTCGACCGATACAGACCGAAATCCGAAATTGACTACATTGGGTGCATCAAAACTAAAATATGGAAGAGGTTGAGAAATACTCAACTTACCTATATTCAGCCAGAAGTAGGGTCTAGACATTTGTAACCTTTTTGATGAGAATTGTAACCCAGAAAAATGCAATGAATGTTTTTAGGCTGCAACTTGTTAGAATGTATGGCCTCAGCCAAATAAAATAAAAGCATCCAAAAGTTCTCAAAAAGTGATAGTCAGGCTTTAGTTGGAATAACTTTTCAAGTTGAGAAATAGACTGAAGAAATCTTTTGGGTAATCTTTTGATAACATAATTGGAAGTAAGAAAAGAATTTACCCAGTAAGAAGCATGCAAGGTTGCTTGAATTAAGAATGTTCTTCCAATATCCAATAGATGTGTATGCTTGGCCTCTACAACTCCACTTTATTCACTAGTGTAAGGGCATGTAACTTCATGCCTAATACCATGTTGAGAAGTAAAAAGTTATAATTCCTTGTTCAAAAATTCTCCCCCACAATCAGTTCTTATAGTCTTAATAGAGAACTGCAGTTGATTCTCAATTTGAGCTTTAAATAACATAAACACTTGTTTTAAGTCATATTTAGCTTTTAAAGAAAAAATCCAACAAAACTTTGAAAAATCATCTATTATATTGACATAATAGTGAAAGCCACTAACATAAATTATAGGAGAAGGACCCCAGAAGTCCATATGCAAGAGCTCTAGAGGAAAACTTGCATGATTACTAGACAGACTAAATGGAAGTTTATGACTTCTACCTATTTGACATTCCTTGCAGAACGAAGGAGATTTTATTGAAGTTGGTAAAGACAAAATGTTACAAATCTTTTGAAGCGTACTAAAAGATGGATGAGCAAGTCCTCTATGTCAGATAGATTAAGAAACTTTGACAACAACAAATAGCCTATCAAAATAGATTGGACAAAGACCATTCTTATGTGGACCTTCTAAAATAGTCTTCCCAGTTGGTAAGTCCTTCACAACAAATCCAATACCAGAGAAAGATATAGAACAATTGTTATCACTTGTAAATTTGGAAACTAACAACAAATTATGAAAAGCATTAGGTACATGAAGCACTTTCTTAAGAATAAATGAATCACATGCAGATGATTGATATGAGTCTCCCACACAAGAAATAAGTATTATGTCTCCATTAGCAGTTTGAATACATTCAATACCATCACAGGAAACATGAAAAGTATCAATTTTAGATGAATCAGGTGTAAGATGATTGTTAGCACCAGTGTCAGCATACCATGGATTTTCTCCAAAAATATTTGCAGCTGCTAGCATGGCTTGCATATTTTGTGTTGATGGTTTGCCTTGATAAGAAAAATTCATTCGATGATGACATTCAGAAGCCAGGTGACCAAATTTCAAACAAATTTGACATTGAATACCTTCTGTAGATGTGAAAGAAGAATGTGGTGTTACACTAGATGAACTAGTTATAGCAAAAGATTGACTAGGGGTCTAGGTGAGTAATTAGAGAAACCTCATCTAAATTTTTGGTTGATTGGTTTTCTGCCTTTATAGTTAGGACTATATCCACCTCTAGGTATGTAAGACTAGGCACGATTGAAGGATAAATTCCTAAAGTGTACTAAGAAAGCTTTATTTTGAGTTTATGTCAGGGGAAATTTGGTGTTTTCAAAAACTACAATTTATTCACTTGTTAGAAGATTATGAAGCTTTATGTTTGTAATTTGAGGATTACGAATACGAACTGAGGTTGAAAAAGCATGATAATCACTAGGTAAACCATAAAGAATAGATACAACAGGTTCACTGTCACTAACAATGGATCCTGCAACAGTTAGAGAATCAATGATTTTCTTGATTTCATTCAAGTAAGAAGTGACAAAAAGATTACATAGTTTAATCGACTGAAGTTTTGTCCTCAATTGAATAACATGAGAAGCTGAGACTTGAGAGAATGTTGTTTCAATATTCATCCATAGTTCATTAAATATAGCTGCACCAGCATGATATGTAGGCTTGTACATGGTAACGGTTTTTACGCTAAAACCGAACCAAACCAAACCGATTAGGATGAAACCGAACCGTAGTAGTGGAAGGGTTTTGGTAAAAAAAAAAAACACGACATTAACGGTTTCGGTTTTGATTTGTGCTCAAAACCGAACCGAACTACCAGTGGAAAACCTGTTATCTAGTGTGATTAGTATTTTTGTTTTTTGTTTGAAGTTTTTGGTGAAACTGAATGAAGATGTAATGTTTATATTGTGTTTCGGAATGTTTATGAATTTTGAATGTGTATGAAATATAAATGTCGTAGGTAGGTTTAAAAATCTGTGAACTGCGATCTGTTTTTTTTTTAGATTTGAACTGCCAGTTTCAGGAAACTAACATAACAGTCGTTTAACGGAAACCCACTGGAATAAACCGAAACCGGGTAAAACCGAACCGATGGTTAATGGTTTGGTAACGGTACGATTTTTATAAACCGACATTAACGGTTTCGGTTTTGGTTTGGCTCAAAACCAAACCAAAACCGACCATGTACATCCCTAATGATATGGTATGACATAATCAGAAATAGTGGAGTTAATCCACAAAATAAGAGTTGAATTTTCATCTTTCCAAAAAAGATAATCATGATTAACAATCATTTGACGGTTGTTGGTGAATTGGTTTGGACAGATTCTTGATCCATCAATCAAATTTGTAACCCGATATTTCTGAAATAATAAAAATATTAGAGTCTTCTATGTAAAATAGTTATCTTCTTCTAGTTTTAAAGGAATGACATTAAGACGTTGATTAAAAGGAACTTTGATAAATCTAACATTCTCCATGATCAAGAAAACTAATAGTTAACAAAAAAATTTAGTGAAGGATTATCTCGTAGAAGAAGAAAATTTATGATGAAGGGTAGCAAGATTTTCTTGACAAGAAATCAAGAACAAAAACGAGATTTGAAGAAAAAATAAGAAACAAATAACAAGATCACTGAGTACAAATTTTCAAGAAAAAAAGATAAGTTTTAACTCTGATTATTGCAGAAAGTATAAATGATGAAAAAATCTATGAAAAATGAGAGAATTCTTGATAACAGTTCGGATGATTTTCATTAATGGATAAAAAAGAAGAAAAAAATGGATCGAGCAATGCTCTGATACCATGGAAACTTTATTTAATAAAATGAATCTTCTCTCATTACAGAATCACATGTCTATGCAACTCTTTATAGCTTGACGATAACAACTGTATAGACAATTAGTATGAAAATGACATATCAAATAACAATTGTACACGTGTATGGAGTAGACATAACAGAAACAAAAACAAAATAACAAACAAAGTTAAGGACACACTCTAGTTTACTAACAACAGCCAGAGTACTAGGCACCCTTATTAATTAGAACGACAATACTCCCACACCGATGCATTTGAGTTTGTTAAATGGAGAATTTGGTTTGCTAGGCTATTTGCAACCTGATTTGCCAAACGATCGGGGATAAATGATGGGGGGTGGGGGACAGATGATATGTTGTCATTTGTCTTTCCAACCAATTCTATTTCTAATTTTATTTCTAAAAATAAACATCTTTTATATATTTAGAAACAAAATTGGTTGGAAACAATTGATGGGAAAGACAAATAACAACATATTATTTTTTCCCCGTAGCCCCATTTAAAAAACCTCCATCAAAAATTTATCTAACTGGAATTTGCTGTATTAAGTGACTTGTTTCACCTATCATGCGCACCCTTGGTTATCATGGATAAAGAATCTGCCACAGAAAGTTACTTGTGGCCAATTGTGTTGTACTGCAATTCTAGCAGCCCATAGTAGGTACTGCCATTGCTTTTAGCACCATTCCATGTTGATTGCTATATATGAATCCTACTTATGTGGTATGAGAAAAACGTTTTTCTTTTTTGGTTTTACAACTTCTCAATTCATACAAACTGTGCAAGGTCCTCCTTATAAACTGAGCAAGGTCCTCATCAACATATGTAAGCAAAATTATATAATGCAAGGAAGTCTTCGAAATTAAATTACATTGTTAAAATCATAAACAGTTCCAGCTAAAAGTCAGGTGAGATACATAAAAGGCATAATCATCAATAGCTTCACCCGTATCTTTGTTTTCTTTCTCACTTGGAAGAGATTCCTGAAGAAAAAGACATTAAATAACAGTGTTACCCAGCTCAGTGCAATAACAAAACACTCACTCAGCCATGACCTGTAGGCAGGGCTTAACCCCTCCTATCCTACCCAATAAGCTGCGGCCAACTTTTTTCCATTCTAGTCTTACTTCGCAAAGTTGTGCTAACTAGGTACAATAGCACACTATATTGGATTTTTGGTTGCAATTGAAGATTTGTGATAAAGCAACAAAAAAAAAAAGAACAAACAGATCATGGGATATACTCGAAAGGTTGAGGGGGTTGAGGTTCCTCATCAACAGCCATTACTGCTGCAGGAGGTGGTCCTTGCTGAGCAGCTGTTGTTGTGGCTGTTGTGGCAGGTGCCGTGATAGAGTAGGGTGTGTCAGTGAGATGGAGAGAGAGCACTTCTGCGTCTTCTGGTTGAAGATCCTTCAACAAAACAAATCCTGATGGGGCTAAACTTACTGGCGAGTATCTGCTATCCTCAAGGAACTTAATATACTTCTCCTGTACTGGCACAACCCTAGCAGGGTTAGTTAATATTTCGAAAGTGGGTTCTCGCTCTGAAGCTACCTTCTTCTCCACTGAAGAAGAAGAGCCATCCACCTGAAAATCCAACAAACAGCAACATACGTATCAAGTCTGTAATGTCAATAGGCTAGTGCCACGAAGATCGATAGAGTAAAAATGTTCCAAAAATATGCAGTCATAGGTATTTATTCTGTAATATACTTCAAGTAATATTTCTGAATGTATCTGCAAGTTCTTTAAAAAATAACAATCAAACATGAAATTTCTTTGGCATATATGTATATGATAATACTGCAAACTTCTGTTTTACTCAGGGTTTTTTTAAAATATAAATAAAACAATAAACAAGCAAACAATGCAGTGAGCAATACCTGCATCGAGTCCCCATCCTTATCGGCGGGAGATTTTCCTTTTTGACTGGCTGAAGAAGAATCCTCAGTTGACTTCTCAGCATTAGCTTTCTGATCTGCGTCTTTCTTAGCACGAGCTTTTGCTTTAGCAGATGTAGATAGAATAGCAGTGGGGAGTTTTACAGCCGATGTTGCAGCAGGGGGGGTAGTGGGTTTAGGGTACTCAAATAGAGATGGTTTGGCGTTTGATAGGAGCTCAAACTTCGGAACATTAATGTCATAATTTAGGCCAATGAAGGCGGTGGGGGAAAAGGCAAGACTGATAAAATATATTAGCGGATACCAATACCAAAACTGGCTAAAGACTGCCAATCCAACTACTGCGGTGACTTTATCATGCCTGTTTTTAGAAAGCAGCCTGATGGTCACGTTTCTACCACCAGCATCAAGAATCCCAGAAGCTAAAATTGCTCCCATCTTGCTCATGGTATCCTCATGCTTGTCAAGAATAATTTTTTCAAGCTGGCGCCTATGGTAAAACAAGGTGCAAATAAATTCCAAAGAAGAAAACAAAACAATAAACGAAATAGGGTGCATTAAATATCACAAAGAAAAGCAGTCTACTAGGGCGAAGTAATAAAAAATACCTGAAAGACCCTACACGAGAATCACAAGTTTCACTGGTTTGAATCATCACCATGGCCATTGCAATAAGTGCCCCTTGACGAACAAAGTCAACAACATCTGATGTGAGTGGCTCCAGCAACGAGATGGCCTCACTCAAACCTGTACCTGCACATGAAATGCCCACTGCCATCGCAGCACCATATCTAACATGTGGGTTGTAAGACTCGGAGAGCAGGGATACAATTCGTGGAGTCTGGAAATACAACAACATGATAAATTCCATGTTAGCTAGGATCGAAAACAACAGATAAAAGCTACAGCCTTTCCGGAAAACGAAATTCAAGAACCTTGAAACAAACAGAGAAGAATTTTTTTTTAAAGTTACAGAAATAACAAATAGTATAAGATAGACAGAAGTACCAACCTGCTCAGGTTCAGAGGATAAAACAAATCCAAGGGCTAGAACAGCTGTCCTCCTTACGTCGTCACTAACATCAGAAACTGCAAAGTGCAACAACTGGCGAATGGCCTTGTTGTTTGCCGTTCCCCTATAGGCCATTGCTAACGCATACATACCACCATAACGAAGGATAGGATCTTGATCGCTAGTCATCTGCTCAATCAGCGTGTCAGCTTCTTCCTCCCTCCCATACACTGTAAGGGCAATGCCCAGTGCCAGCCCCCTAAAACAGAATAGAAAAACAGAATACATCAGTCGCAAAGTAGCTATTAGTAGGAGTCCAACAATACAGATCCCGGTGATCCACGTACCTAATAATTTTCTCATGTTGAGTCTCATGAGCATATGCAAGCATCTCACTAGCTTTTTCGCTAGCTGTCCCAACCATTAGTAAACCCATACCAATGCCTGCAGCCTCACCAGCCACAGCACTATCGGTATAAAGAACATTCTTAATATCGTCATATATCTCTTCATCAGCTGTTCCAAGAGCAGCCAATCCAAGACCTAAGCAAGCCCCATGTTGAATCACCTGTGCACCACGAAAACGTATCAGCAATACGGAAGGTCATAAGAGTACTAGCTTACAAATTGCAATAGATTCCTAAATAAACCATACCTCCACATTTGTAATCCGTAAGCTGTCGCGGAGGAATTGTTTAATACCCTCGCCATGGTTAGCGTGTATCAGTCCCAGGGCATAAAGGGCACCACCCTCTGAATACGGACTACCACCACCGGCAGTTCCACTTTGTGGAAGATAAGGTGCCATCAATGACCTCCCTTGTTGCAGGTGACCCTTGTGAATAACACCAAGTCCAGCTGTTGCACTAAACTTTGCCCAATTCGTAGCTCGACTCAACCACTCCTGTTAAGCCACTTAAGTTAGCAATTATTCTGATAACACATTACCAGATTTAACAATGGAAAGGAAGAATAGCTCGTATATGGAATAAAATATATCAATTACCAAGTTCTCCCTCAAGAAAGTATCAACTGTTGTTCCAGCATGCATGATTGCATTTGCATATATTGTTGCACTGTGGCAAACACTGTTTCGCATCTCAACCGACTGCTTTATTGTCTTCAGAATCAGAAGATCAGATCTGCGTTCAAATTACAACATAAAGCATAAGAAGTTAGTCACTAGTACAAGAGAATCCTCAACAACGTTATGTTCAAAGGTATGACTGTAAGAAGCACTAGATATTTCTCACACCTGTTATTACTATACAGGAATTGTAGAGTCAGTTTTATGACTGTCTCCCCAGACAAAATTCCCTTAAGTTTTGCTACCCTCTCATTATATCTCTCTTCATCAGCCTCGACTACAATCCCCCAAGGTGCATTAGCTCCATCTGCCATTTGAATATCTTCCGAGGCCGCTACTTGATCATTAGCTGCCAAAGAGCTTTCACTTCGAACTGAACCCAGTTCATCATTAGAAACGAGTTGATTGTTCTCTGTAGGCCTCAATACTGGATCAGGAAAACAACCTTTAACGTTCAATAGAAAAGCTTGACGCTCATTGTCAACAAGATCAAAAGCAATTTGGAACGCCATAAGAGCATCATCCTACAAGCCACACCATCATTCAATTACTGAAACACAATTTTCACACGCAAATACCAAACACCAATAATAATCAAAATAACCAACCTGTTCGGACCGCAAAAGCTTCTCCAGTATCATTGCAACGCCTGCAGATTCATCCAGAGACATGAGGCGTTGGCAAATCCTCAAGTAATCGGGATCAGGCAAGCTTTGAAACACTTTCACTATAACGCGAAGCACCTTAAACAAAAGTAGAAATCAATTACAAGATTCATCAAGGTAGAGCAGCTAAAGCAGATTTTGGACTTGGTCTCCAAAAAGGCATCAAAGAGAAACATGGTTCACATTTACGAAGCCCTACTTAAGAATTACTCAGAGTTTAGGCTCCAGATGTAGGTTACTTGATGTTTGGGATGTTAGCGCAACAATTACAACTGATACGGATAAATGTAGAACAAGCACATGTGAATTATGATATTGACTTCATTGTTAAGAAGACCACAGAGAAGACATCTGAAACCATATCAATACACAAAGTAATCTCTACAAGACTGAATCCTTTTGAACTATAATGTGGGTAGCACCATCGATTGATGCACTTACGAACCCTAAAATCCAAGATTCTAAGCATCTAAATGATACAAATCTTGGTCGCATGCCCCTCAGACATAAAACGAACTGAAAAGGACCTTTTTTTATTCAGTTAACCAACAACTCCGCAACAACAACAACCAAGCCTTCAACTCCGCATGGATTAAAAAAGATTCTAGGACCATTTTTCTGAAATAAATAAAAATAGACAAAATGTGTACCTCACTGCGGTATTCTTTCAGGGTAACAAAGGAATGAGCAAGATTGATGCAATAATCAAGTGTTACAGGAATATTATCACTCCTTGTAATAGCTTCCTCAAGTTTGTCCAACCTTCTACACTCAATCGCAATTCCGATAGCTTGTTGGAATTTTTGGTCCAAGATGCACCTGCATGAAACCAAAATGATTATAATGCCTATTCCTCTGTGAAATTAAAGACATATAGTAATAAATGAAATAAACATCCCACATACTTCCATAGCATCCTCTCCACAATAGCCTCCAATCTAGGATCCACCTTCTCTGCTTCTTGGTTCGACTCTGCAGCTTTGGTCTTAAAAATAGCATATTCATCTATAGCTTTAGCTGAGATACGATGACCAACACCCCAGTTAGTATCCAACCATAACAAGTGGCTCATAACAAATCTATTATATAAGATACATAAATACAATTCGTACCAAGAATAGCATGGACATAATCAGAGTCCTCTGATACATCAAAAAGTGGGCCTGCTGATAGAGCATATGATAACGCATCATTTAGTTCACCCAGATGGTAGAAAACCTGCGGAACCACATAACAGAAAAGAACAATGTAAAAGCAGAACTCACAACAAGAAACACTTTTATTCCCGGAATCCAATCAATTTTTAAGTTACATCTCACCATATAGAGTGTGTAAGCAAGAAAAAATTATGGCAAGGCTGAGATGAACAATGCTAAGTGTAAATAAATACGAAAAAGGCTTGTTATAACCTTTGATGCCACCAATGCAGCAAGTTGTCTTTGATCAAATTCTTCGTCTTCAGACAAGCTTTCACTGCACAACCAAATGCGTTCAGCACGTATAAAACATTATGTATACAAAATGGAAATAAGCAATATATTTGAACAAGCAAGCATTCCCAAAATCTTTTACATGTACTACCCTAATGTGCATTAACCTAACTTTTCCATATGAAAAAAAATTAATAACCATACTAGTGTTTGACCCTTGTTCCGAGCTCCAGAAACATGCAAGCTTCCGGACATGGAAAGGTGAAATGCGAAGCGATAGAATATCTGTAATAGATTAAATGCTACACAAGGAAGCCCCTCTTCAACATAGCAAGCTAAGGGAATTAAAGATTAAGAGAGAAAAAATATCACCATG